>QZCP01000841.1:122645-188344 GCA_003956705.1 Brevipalpus yothersi
CTCTCTCTCTCTCTCTCTCTCTCTCTCTCTCTCTCTCTCTCTCTCTCTCTCTCTCTCTTTCTCTCTCTCTCTTTCCATCCCACTCTTTCATGATGCATGTCTATTCTTTTTTCATTCACTAGCTTTCTCTCTTTTGACTGCCAGTTTCACCGTCTTTTCACTCACAATCGATCATTTCTACTCCCAAGGAGAGAGGACCCACTGGTGACCCAATTTCCCATGAGTTTCATAATTAAGCCAAAGATTTGAGATTTGATTTCGTTTTGAGAAATTATGCCAAAACAGAATGTATGATATCCTTTCTTTTCTAGCTAATTAAAATTGTTTACTAGTCCATAAAATGGTCAAAAAAATAATGGGAAAGGATGAAAATGGAAACCCAGAGTATTTTACTCGATTTAGGATTGCAATCGAGTGTTTCCTTACCTTATTTTTCGCTCTCCAATTGCTACTCAAAACCGGTGATTTGGTTCTGATTAAGGAAATGCTTGAATCAATCGGCTTCTCTTTTTCTCTCTTAACCTCTGGCCTCTTTTCGAACAGCATAACCCTTTCCGCTACCGAACCTTTCGACAAATATGGCCGGATGTGGGTATTGATACGGCTCTGTGGATTGAAAATAAAATCGAATATTGTTACTAAATTCAATCTGGTGATTAAAAATATCCAGGCCCAAATATTTTCCATTATTTTCGTAGTGGAGAAAATATTTTTCATCGGTACACATTCGCGGGGCCCTTCGAGCAACATAAACAGTGAAAAATTAGCGAGAAAAATTCCAATGAAAGCAATGGTTTGCCAAAGTAAAGATTACTCGAGGTACCCAACAATTGATATATACCCAACAAGTGACTAGCCACAACCTGAAGGATTTCAACAACAGTTTTCTTTCTTTCTCTCTCTCTCTCTCTTATTATGAGCTGAATCTATGAGCAATTATTTTTCGCATGACGTAAACAAGAATGTATCCAAGGAATTTGTACTTTTTTCTCTCTTTCTTTCTCCCTATCAAAAGCATATGAAAAGAATAAAAATGTTCGTTTGGCGAGAAAAAAAAGATTATCATCATGGTACTTCTGTTTGGAATCTCAACACACACACACACACTC
The DNA here is from genome assembly GCA_003956705.1 of Brevipalpus yothersi. NCBI lineage: Eukaryota > Metazoa > Arthropoda > Arachnida > Trombidiformes > Tenuipalpidae > Brevipalpus > Brevipalpus yothersi. The sequence goes on from QZCP01000841.1 coordinate 123,755, forward strand.
AAGTAGATATATTTAAGAGCTAGAGACTTGGAGAGAATGTCTCCAAATAAACCCTGAAAGTGAAGGCTGAGGAGGAGTCGAAAGCCGATAGTGTGGCAAATAAATGAATGTGACTACAGATGAATAAGTGTTGGAGTTAAGTTGAGTTGAGTTGGGTTGAGAGGAAAATGTGTATGTGTTGGATTGTCATCGATGATATGTGTTTAGGTTCGATGATACTTACCGTATTTTTGGCTGTGGTTGGAGCTGGCGTGCTGGATACAGCAGCTTTACGTTCCCAAGCCATTTTAACTTCACTGACCATCGATTGGGTGGGCAAACGGTCCAATTGACCACGAGAAGCATCCTGAATAACGGATGCAAATCGAGTTTTGGCATAATTAATTGGCGATGAGTAGCTGTCCTTGATGATGTGTGAGTTTTCGCGATGAGAAGATGACGGTGATGTTGAATTGGAAGCGGATGTTGGCGATATGGTTGTAGATGAGAATGAAGAGGATGCTGGCGATGATGATGATGATGATGCTGTAGTGGTTGAAGATGAAGATGATGGAGAAAAAGAGCTTGACAATGATGTTCTGGCAGAAGGATCATTCTTGGAAGAAGAGGAAGGAGAAGATGTTTTCGAAAAATCACGAGAAGCTGACGATGATGGACTTGGACTTCGACGTCGATCGGGTGATGAAGAATTGACTCGAAGTTGTGCTTGAGATTCTTCTTCACGCTTACGATTATGCCATTTTTGAGCCAATGAATCGGTTCGAGATCGTTGAAGAGATGCTTTCTCATCTTCACTTAATTGTAAAGCTTCCGTTAATATTTGTTCAATACTTTTCTCACCTTTTCCACTGGTTGAGATTCGATTCTTATTAGAACTGCTACTACTATTACGCTGAATGCTACTTTTATCGTCTTTATTAACTGTTTTATCACTAATTTTTGATGATTTCCGTTCGCTTGAAGAATCTCGAGAAGGTGAAGAGGATTTTGATCTATCTGATATTTTGCTTGTTCTAGACTTGATTCTTGACGTATCTGTCGATGACATGGAATCCCCTGCATTCTGGATTGTCTTATCCTCTTTGATGGTAAAGGAAGAGGCACTTGAAGGCTCTTTTTTAACAACATCATGATGATGAGTGAAAGAGTTATCAATTGATTTATCTTTCCGATCGTAATGATCAATATTGTTACTTGTTCGACTTGCTGAACTCTTCTTCTGATTAACTAATGAATTGGAAAATGTTGAGACACTAGAATCAGATGGAGATGAAGAAGATGTTCTCCTGGACTTTTCACCCACCACAGCTGAAGGTGATGATTTATCACTATTCGTCAAATTACTGTATTTGGATCGGAGGACCCAATCAGGCTGCTGACTAGTATTTCTTCTATCACTGCCGAGTGAAATTGAATTAAGCTGAGAATGAGTATCTTTCGGAGATGATGACAGAGATCCACCGATTGTATGATTAGATTTACTACCATCAAAGGAAGAACCTCTGGTCTTGGGCCCATTTGACTCTGATACAATTTGGATAGATTCATTTTTGACACTTTTCCGATTCTCAACAACACTTTTTCCAGGTGAATTACTTCTCTGACCGATGTCTGCTGATGATGGTGTATTATTCACAGAAGAGGACACTCGTTTTGGCGATGGACTTCGTTGACGAGATCCAGTGTAATTAATGGGAATATTGTGGGATGATGGCGAAGGACTACGTCGTCGAGATGATGGTGATGGGCTTCGTTTTCGAGCACCGGTTGAAGATAATGGAGTTCGATGATGAGTAGAAGAATCAGTCGATGATGATGTTTGTCGTTGAGGACTTCCATTTCCGTTTCCGTATATTCGATTGGCTGTGGACAGTATGAGAGGCGAAATGGTGCCTCGAACTGGGGATCGAGATCTATTTTCACCAATTCGCATGGCTTGTGATCGTCCATTCGTGGACTTAATCTGATTACCACTACTACTATTGTCATTTGATGTTTTGAATGGTGACGAGGAAACAACACTACCGTTACCGGTGTTTGATCTTTTTGCTAGTAGATTAAGTTTGGCATCCGATCGAATGTCTTCCTCGGTTACGAATGTTTTCAATAATGATTCCAATTTTTCTTCCACATTTTCGGCCAACGATTGGATGGTCGTAAAATCCGATAAACTCGGTGAACCACCTCGGTGATGAGTTTTATTTGGCGATGTCGTTTTGTTAGCCGTTTTGACTGGATAATGGGAAACCTAAATTCACTTAACACTAAACAAATGATGAATCAAGGTACGTGTAGAAACGAGAAAACAATTATCGTTTGGAAGTGATGATGAGCTATCCGGGTGAAAGTGGGCTGACAAAACTGATTAATCAGCGAATCATTGTCTGACCAAGAATATATTTTTATAATGACGATGATATGGATAGAATGTGAAAGGCACGATGATGATGGTTCAAAAAAATCTCACAAATCGTGAATCCAGATTCTTGGAACCTGGATGATCGTTGATCATATTAAATTAGACAGCAGAGCAGACTCAACATTTAACATCACAACTTGATACTCTTTGTTTCCTTGCCTCTTTCTATATCTCTGTCTCTTTCTTTCTCTCTCTCTCTCTTCTCTCCTCTCAGGAAGACGATGATGCACTTCGAAAAAAGATGAGAAGATGATCCTTGGGAGTAGTGTTCATGATATTTCGATTTAGAGACGAAAGAAACAAATTAGTGAGAAGAGGCAAAATTTAGTGAGCAACTTGAAAGTAGGAGAGAGAGAAAAAACTAGGAATAGATTTGTCGATACAGAAGGACGATATGTGTACATCAGAAGTATTTGCCTTTAATAAGTGGATGAATACGAATGCTTGATAAAGATATATTCATTCGGAATTGACTGAGCAATTGATTCAATCAGGAACACACATACACGAGCAAAGTTTGTGGGAAAAAATTCTCTCTAGATAATTTCTCTGGATGATTCATGAGCTGAAAATTATCAGCAAGCCTCTCTGAAGATTTCAAAAAATGTGAGAAAAGGTCGCAAGGGTTGAGCTCAAGAACAGCATTCCTCAAAAAACCACTGACTGTAGAACAAAATTTTTTTTACAACAAAATTAACACCAATTGGAACTTTATGAGAGAAAAATATTAATCGAAACTGGCCGAACACTTCGTTCACCCGATGAATTATAATACACTGCAATGTACAATCATTTTACAGAATACATATTAACAGACGCAAAAGCGTGGCGGAAGTTGCCTAGTAGCTGTAGAATCGAATATATCTCTTGAGAAAATTTAGTCGCTTGTTGTAGACATGAATAAATTTAAAAGTGAGAAAGGAAGAGCAACTTGCAACTATGTGGCTTACTGTTTTTGGAACTTGGATCACAGGAGAGAGAGGAAAAGAATCTTTGGTGAGCAAAAGAGGATGACGAGAAGCCTAATTCCATCACAATCGCGCAGGCAAGATTCGAGTCATGTTCTCACCGAGGGAATGAAGAGCATACAGCGAATAATACTACTGATACTTTTGAAAGTTAATTTTTGCGCATGAAGATGAAATGTGACGAAATCATTTTGAAATGTTTAGGGTGAAATATAAATGATAGAGAGCGAGGAAATTATCTCAAGGCAAGGTATTTAAGCCTGATAGAGGGTGTAAAATCACCGATATGAGCAGGAAGGGTGTAAGACACCAGCTTAATATGGTAGCTGATGAGAAAATTCTTTTAATGATTCAAGTATCACACCTGGAAAGTTCTATCAGCGATTGGGATATCAAATTCGGAAAAAATTGGAAAAGAAAACCAGGATCGAAAAGATTTAGAAGACAGTGAAATCAAAAAACGACGCTAATTTTCTCGAAGGGATCAAACTTTCCTACTCTATCGTCCCTGTATAGATTTGTACAAATTCTCATTTCATCGTATGTAGACATGGAAGAATATCTGAACTACTTCAACAGCGTTTCAAAATTGGCACTTTCAACGACCATTAACGCGTAAACATCATGAAAAGCTCGAAACTCTCTGGTCGCAGAATCTATCATCTTGATTATCTCGCTACCGATGATGAGAATATGAAGAGAGTTCCAAAGTCTGGCCAATCCTCTCGAGATGTTCTGCCCATAAACATGAAACAAATGGTACTCTAGTAAAACAATAGACCTGTGGATATTGTGGAAACAAGTACACACTGAGAGAGTGTGTTGCCAGTCAGATCGAAAGAGTGGAAAGTGTATGTTACGACCCATCAGAATGGGAACAATATTTAGTTGCTGGATATTTGAATTTAATAGAAAAATTTCCATGTAAAAAGAAACATTGTGATCAGTCATCATCGAAGGGGTCTTTCCTTTTCTTTTTAGGCTTCAATGAAAAATCGTTTTTCTCAATCAATGATTTGAGTTTCTTCTCTCGATCTATTCGTTTCAACAATATCTTATAGGACTTTTCTTTCTCTTTGGCTATCGTTTTAATTTGTCTCTTGCTAATATGTAATGGAATTTCTTTTTTCAAAGTCTCTGAATCAGGTATATTTGCTATACGACCTCCCAGTTGAGGAGCCATGTTCAAAGCTTGTTTAACTTCATTCATCTTCTCCTTAGGACGGTCACAGAAAAAAGTGTGCTTATTTTTTGGTTTTCCCTCAACATCGATGAAATGTAAGCTAGATTGAAGCTTTTCTATCTTCTTCAGATCGATACTCCTTCGCCAATGTAGATATTTACGATTGTGAGCTTCAATAGCCTTGACATCATCAGAATCTTTCCTCCTTTCGAAGTGTCTCCCATCAATAAGTTGAGAGTTGAGCATGTGAAAGTGAAATTCATCTGGGTTCTTGTTGGCTACCTTTTCACGGAGAGTTTTGAGTGTTTTCTGCTTCTTTTGATAGTCTCTGGAGAATTGAATTGTTGAATAATTAGCATCTAATTCATCAAATAAATAGCATATGGACTACTCACAAAGCTCTTTTCTTGTAATCTTTTTTCTTCTCCAGGAAACCGAATTTCTTTCTCGCTTCAGGCTGAAATAAGATGAGAGTGAAGTGAAGTTTTTCTTACGAAGAAGGTGATCAATCATACCTGATGACGCTCTCGATGAAGCCTCTGGAATGCCTTGTTTGATTTAGCTAATGATGCCATCGCAAACACCTGAATAGGTCAAGAATATACAGACTATGAGTTGAAATGTGGTACGACTTCGAGAAAAATTTGATGCAATTCACAATCACAGGAAAAAATCATCGCTAAAAGCATTGTGGGAATATGATGGCGGCTGATTGACGCGAATATCTTTGAGAGAGGCTTCCGTTTTGTCGGGATTGAAAAAGTGAAGGCTCATATCTTGAAATGCTGGAATGCAAGACTCTTGATGAGTTAGGGGTAACTCATCATAGAACTTGTATTTCAGAATATTGTCAAACAAATAATATTCATCTCGCTCTTGTCTATGGGAAAGCGAATTGTCAATCGAATTGAAGCTGTTGCCAAGTATAATCAAACGATCAAGTGAGTGCCAGTTACTCCACAGTAAATTGTGATAGAGAGGAAGTGGACAATGAGGCATATAAAATAGGGTTTCATGTTCAACTTTTCTGAGACCTAGATCATTTTCAATCAAAACAGTGAAGCCAAGCTTTTTGAGAACTTCTTTCTCACATGTTGAGAATATGGGATCATAGAATAGCCACTCAGTAGAGAGGAAGTCCACACTATCTCGCAGACATTTTACAAGTGCCAATTGTTGTAAGGACTCATGAGATCTGGAAAATGATCCCAGACCATAGATGACAACAGAATGAAAACAAACTGGACTATTCAGGCCTCGATTCACTCTAAACCGCTCCAGTGCACTGAGAAGACTTCTGAGGAGTCCTACTTGGGTGATAAATTTCTCAGCATCACCAAGCTTGGCCTGAATTTTTTCTACATCAATAGGCTTCTCATCAATCGGTTGAGATGGAATATCACGATGAACCAAGGCTTTTTGGCGATGATTTTTTCGGTGTTTCTTGTGAATTACGACAGTAAAGTCATCCATAGCACGCTGTCACGGAGAAGATGAATCAAATCTGTACAGCGGTGATAGAATGATAGTTCATAACTGGACAACAATCAAGTACAAACCTTATATGGAACTACGATGATTAGACGACAATCAGATGAAAATTAAACCACAATTATGGTCAAACTAATAATGAAAACAATTGATGTAAACAAAAGTTTCCAACCTAAAATCGCGTGGCTTCAGCTCTGTGTGCCTCTAGCTGCAGCATGTTCAACTAGAGAAAGCGGCAACATGATGAACGCGCATTGAGATTTAATTTTTAAAGTTAAGCCTAAAATCGTTCTTTTCAACCAGAGATTGATTTGAATTGGTTTCTTGAAGGATTTTTTCTATGGCTATCATCCTGCAATTTTCCCTAAATCATTTAGACTGGTATAACCCAAAATGGTCAAAAAAATCATCTCGCGTCTGTGAGTCTTCTGTGAATAATGATTATTCTTCTAGAAAAACAGCCTTGAAAATTTAATCTTATGCTGGGCTATATGCACCGTGAAGAGATATCGAACTCCAAGAGAAACGGATGTAGCAACTTTATTATAGTTATGAACAAATTGAATGAAGATTAACGAGGTGATTTGTACCCAAGATGCAATTTGACAATGACATGTTACATATGATACAAAAAGGTTAAAGGTGGTAAATGTCGCTGAGAACTTCTAGACATTTTATCACATCATCTTCTCGTTTATGCACTTCAGTTAGAAATATCTGAAAATATGATGCATTAGATGTCGAGTCATAAAGAGGTTATTGTTCATCAGAGGCTCAAAAGACTTACTTTATCGAATAATGTGATCTGACTTCGCGTATTGTTGGGACGTTTTCTTTGGACATCTTTCTTAGGCTTTTCCTCCTCTTCTACTTTTCGTTTAGCCTGTAGTCTTGGAAAATTAGCACGTCTTTCAGCTCTCCACACTTCATCATCGATATCTTTGAACTCAGCCATTCTTTTCACGATCGAGAAGTTTTGCTGAAGAACTAACGAAAACGGGCAAGTTGGCTCAATTTTATGAAATCAAAACAACATGTGCGATGCGCAGATTATTTTTCAGGAGCACCATCGCGCTCTCATACGGAAATGTATTCGTTACAATCTATCAGAATTTGAACGAGATGATCAACGATGAGCAATGTTCTCGAGAAATGTTTGACAAGTAGTTTTCTTTCTAGTCTGATGAGAATTGCAAGAGAATTGGATAGGTTTCTCGTTTATACTCTTTCTCTAGAATCTATAAAGTGATTCGAAGTGATCTCTTGTTAGTAGGGGCTTCCAGAGGTGAGTGCCTCGATAGAATTTAACGAAAATGAAGAGATTTATTCCTCAACACTTGAGAACCAGCTCAACTCGATCTGAGAAGTTTGATGATTTTGAGGTCTACACTATCATCACTATCCTCAGAAGATTCTCTTTTTCTTTTGTGTTTCTTATGCTTCTTACTGGACTTTTTCTTTTTCTTACTCTTTGATGATTTATTTGACTTGGAATGAGAATTTGATACCATATCAACTTTGACTGGCTGAGGAGATGGCGTTTGAGGAGGTAAAGCTGGCCCATAGAAATCCACTTCTTCTCGGACCTCGGATTCATCTTGATCTTTCTTTTCAATTGACTCTTCAAGCAGTTTCGATGAAGTATTGGCCATTGCCTTTTCAACGCTTTGCTGAGTAGGTTCTGAGCTGAGAGATAACTTTTCGGAATTAATGATTGAATTGGGCTGAGTTTCATCAGTCGTATGACTGATAGCTTGTAATGAAGATTTAGCTCTATCTTTCTCGGTTACAACTGATTCTGTAGACTTTTCTGTCGATTGATCTTTTTCATCCTCTTCTTCATCATCTTCCTCGTCAGACGCGAAGATAGCTCTGAAAAGATCCATGGACTCCCGATCCTCTAGTTTGACATATTTTTCGTCTTCTTCAATTTCTTTTTCCACCCTAAGTTCTTCCATCTTAGCCTCATGAACAGGATTAGGTCTTGTCTGGGGTACTGGAATCAAGAGGGGGACTTCAGATGATCTTTTACCAGCACTCAAAAAGCCAGAAGAGCGCTCTGACCCGCTGATTGATTTTGACTCTCCAGCAGGAACTATTAATCCAACAACCTCAGAGAACTGTGGGTATGGATGAGGCACTTCAAATCGCTTGCACAAAAGAGTGTGTGGATGCCACTGGTAAGTTTCACGTTTAATTTGACCAACTGAAGATTTTTCTTCTTTCTTCTCTGTCTTGACTTCTTGAGCAACGGGGAAAGCAACCTTACATAAGCCTGGAGCGATCTTGTCTTCAAGAACTTCATCACTTTTAACAAATTTACAGGCAAAAAACCCACTCAATGGCTTGGATAATCGCGGTTCTTCAGTTCGAGGAGGCGATAATTTTTGAGGCTCTGGATCCTTTTTCTTTTTGATGCCTGTTACTTTATCAATTTCTTCACCCAAGAGAATGGCTCGACTGTTTGCATTCAAAGCTGGAGGTCGAGATTCTTTAGGTAGATCTTTTTGAATGGAGCTATCTACAGGATCAGCTTTGGGAACGTCAGATGACGTAGTTGAACTTGACTTGTCCCATCTAGAGCGCTTTTTCTTATTTTCACTGATGAACGGAGGACATGGTTTCCAACTTCGTGGTATAGAAGGTAGAGCTTCTGAACTTTTGAGAGGTTTGATCATATCGGCCCTACTGAAACCCTCGACTTCTTTGGAATGGGAAGATATCGATCTGGTGGTTCCAGAAGTAATCGGAAGTGTAGTCTTTCTAGTGTACCCCAGCTCGAAATCATAATTAGACATATCATCATTAGCGTATATTTGAGATTCTTCAATCAGAGGATCATCGTCTTCATCTTCTAAAGCTCCATAGCCAAATGCTTCACCAGATATCTTCAATTTTTTGTTCCCACTGAGCACAGCAGTCAGAGGAGCGGCTTTACTTTTTTCCTCCGATACAATGGCCTGTAAAGACTTATATCCGATCCCATGAAGATCACTCTTAGGTTTGTAGGGAAGTACCAAGCTATTGAGATCAAATTCATCAAGCACATCAGAACTATCATCAGGATGAGAATACCCACGTTGAACAGCAACTTCTGCCGGCATTTCACAGCCATAAACTTTAACTGTCTTATTCTCGATGATAGCTCCCTTATACCGTCTTCCTATTTTCATTGCTTTGAATAATTCAACACCAATAGATCGAGTACATGGCTTGATAATATCTTTAAGAACATCTATGATTGAAGCATTTGGATCACGGAATCCAGCGAAAGCTTGACTTTCAGGCCCTTTGAATTGTTCCCTTGTATGTACTTTTTTTGGTGCGATTCCAAAAACACTGAAGTCTTCTTCATCCATAAAATCTTCAGGGCGACTTCGAGCGTTTCCATGACTAGAGTTGTCCTCCCGCTTTGATATGTACTGAGATGGCATCCAACCTTTCTCAGTTCCAACGGTATTGAAGTATCCAGCCGAGAAACCACCGGTAAAAGCTCCATGAAATCTTCGACGTCCTTTCCAATCGCGTACTGTGAGATCCAATTCCGGCTTCTTTCCAGCATTCTCATTCTCCTCCAATGGAGGCAACGGAGTACCGAAGAACACCTCTGTCATATTGAACAGATGATCACTAGATATCGGAGTGTAGTAAGTAACAGTCAGATAAACGCAAAGGTGTGAAGAAACTCATAATTTTCCAATAACCAGTCAAAAAAGTCTGGATAGAAGTTGAGCCTCAAAAAGGCACTGAATCACCAATGAAATCAGAAGAAAATCAACAGAAGAGAACACACGAAAACACCATTTTCAATATCAAACCCATCACTGGGTAAATTTAGTCACTGTCACACTGGTATGATTGAATTAATCAATCAACATTAATATCTCAGATCATCAACAAATCTTGGCATGTTTACCACATGAATGATGATGAGCGGCTAAAAATTTTTCGAATCAAAACAACATCTCATCAGCGACCTCTTCTAAGGCGCCAGTAATTGAGTTCGATGTTCTGACAGAATCGATTGTAAGGTCAAAGAAATTTATTTTTCAATTTATGTAATTTCTTACATTATCACACGAATAAATGTTTTCAGAAGGAATAGTGATTAAAAGTTATCCTTAACGAGCATCAAACTTTCAACATGACTTGTAAAAGGGGAGAGAAAGAGAAAGAGAGAGAGAGGAAAAAAAGTTCACTTTTACGTATACTTTTCGTCAAAAAGCGAACAAAGGCTTCAATAACTTTAGTAACAAACTAAATATGTAACAATATTTCTGTGTGTAGGTGTGTGTATGTGTGCAAAAAGTAATCACCTCTTGTAATAAGGTATACGATTTGATTCTACGAAATATTAGCGAAGATAAAAGTTGTGCCCTCATTTACGCTTAGGTCTCAAACCACGTCCGAACCAGCCAGGTTGGAAGGATTCAGTTGACTGAGTTTCAGTTTCAGTTTCAGTTTTGATCACAGATGACGAATTGGCTTCATAAGTTTTGAGATGAAGTCGATTACACGTATCCTCTTCGCCATCATGGAGAGGAGTGTGAAGTCTAAGTAAAGGATCTGACTCCTTTTTGTACTTTGGTACAGGAAAGGCAAGATAATCCATCACAATTTTCATGACGTCGTCACATTTACCATTAATTTTGAGAGTTGCTTGTGAATCTTTTGGAGTCCATTGAAGATTGACTATGTAAAGATCAGGCTTCTTTCCTGATTTTCGAGGCCACAAGCATCGATAGCTTCTCAATATCTTCAGACTCGAGCCAAGACAGAGAATAATTTTACAAGCTTCCACCGCTCGAGAAGCATTTTCCCAGTTGTAAGGTTTTTCTGATCGTGCCTTTTCTCCAAAATGTACTATTGTGTCCGTTAATCTAGTCACAAAAAATATCAAATAAAGTTTCTTCAATTCCAAAAAACAATGACTATATGGTAGGCTTAAATTATGGCATTGTTAAGATTGAACAGCTTAGGAAGCTATACAAATCTTGCAATAGCTTTATATGTTGGTAAGAATTCAGCTATATTTCCTCAGTGATTAACGCACTTCTTGTCAAGGTTTATGTTCATCTTGAAATATTTCTAACACTATGTTTGATAATTTTCATTTCAAAAGCTTTGAAAACTTACTCGGCTTTTTCTGGAGGGCATCTGTGACACTTTCGGCCAGTTCGATGTCGGTGGAACGATGTTTTCTCAGTTACATCGAAATCTCGCCAATATAGCTTTTTACAATTTAGGCAAACCTCAGCGTACATGTTGCCATGGATTTCAGATAAAATTTCTAGAGGTAAACCACTCCTCAAGTGTAGACCATCACAATTTTGTGACACAACATATTTGAGAATACCCCTCCTGTGCAGCTCAACCAATGCCATATGGGTGTAAGTTGGTTCTATGAGTGTTAAATAGGAAATTGAATGCAATTGAAATGGTATCAACACAAACATAAACCAGAGAAACTCTTGGTGATAAACACATAAGTATCTCGAGCGTCTATAAAAAAATTGCATGACAAATCGAGCGAATCTTACCAGCACATACAAGGTCTTTCATGTTAGCTGAAACAATTCGCTTGTAACGACTAAGTTGAGTCCATACACCATTGGGACCACGATAATCGGGAATCTTTGCAGAGGTGCTGATGCCAGCCCCACTGTAAATGATTAAATTGTGACAAGATTTGATAATTTGAGCTAAAGCTAGACATTTTTCTCTTAATATTTCTGGTGGATCTTCTCTTTCTTCATTGCGTTCTCGAAGCACCAATGCCTTCTTGAGTTTACTTTCAACCATAGGAATGAGGCCTGATGATTCTTCCAGAATTTGTCGTTCTTCATCATTGCGATCATCGGCATTTTTTTCCAAAATTTCACGCAATTTTCTCAATCTACAACAGAAACATATCAATTACTATGATGATCAATCAAGTAACACTCTGATATCAGCAAATGATTGTATATTCACCTTGAAGATTGTTCTCTCTGATTTAGGCAATCTTTATTGTCAGATCGATTCCGACGTTTTCTGGTAATAATTGTATCACCAGAATCCATCTTTCCATTTCGTGATATACACCGTTATACTGAAACCGTACCTATTCTGAAAGAGACAGAGAGACACACAAGTCAATCACTAACTAAATCTTCACTTGATCACTCCCACTGATTTTCAGCACTAATTATTTTAACATACAAGGCACAAATGATTCATCCATATAATAAAAAAAACTTGAGCTTCTCAATTACATATACATAAGAGTGTGTATTTACAATTACACCTCAGATGTACCTCGAGATTCATCCAGTAGACATACTCTTGAGGGTACCTTTGCAGCCACGCTCCGTGCGGCGACTTTCAAATTGACAATCGTTTTAATTAGGTTTGGCTGTTATTCAGTGATATGAGATGGAGAGTATTTCATTTTGAGAAATATTCCGACAAACTGAATCAGATAGATGGATGGGAAACATAGGAGTCCAGAAAATAGAGAGAGATGTGATGCATGGTACATATACAGTACACTCATGGCTTACAATTTACTCTTCACACCATGGTCACAACAGTTGTTGACTGTGATGTGGAGAGCAATTTTTATTATTATTAGTATCTTCTGTACACGAGAGTACATCTATTTCAGATTGCTTTGTACTAATAAAATCTACTCAACAAAGAATTCATCTCGTATATAGCTTAATTAAGCAAGCATTAAGCCGAAAGATGATGTAAGATATTATGAAGCACGACACCATCTATTCTGGTATTTGAGCCAATCTTGGTATGTTTGACCACGATAGAGACGCATATGGTAGCTGACCCAAGCTGGAATGCTGATTAAGCCTCCCAGAACCATGAAGTACCATATTAAATGTTCAAAGGGATGAATTTTCACTCTCGGTGGAGTAACCATTCTCATCTCATTGTTGGATGCAATTTGCCGTAGATTTAGATGGCCTCTTTTTTGCAAATAAATTGCGGCTTGTGGTACCACTCGGGTCAAAGCTCGCCTTATCATATTGGATAGATAAGCAAACCTCCTTGAATATGCATGGAATAGAAAAAGAGATGGAAGACGAATTACAAAATTAATTTATATTCTCAGGACTAATTAATCCGATAAACATGTGTGCTCAGTGTGCTCAAAGAGAATGCAGCAATACACTCTTAACACATTGTTGCTGTTGTGCATATCAACAACACTAAACACTAAACAAAAAGGGAAATCCTACACAAACAAATTAGAGGTATTTAATGCCTCAAATCTTAACAAACTACTTCAACTTACCTTCGAAATTAGAACCAATTTATCAAACCAAATTAACAACAATCAAATGCACTTGAGACTGATACACAGATACAGCGATTTGCAGAACCAAAACACAACAGCTTCACGAGAGCTTAACGCACATGCTTATGGAAGCTGTACTGATTTGATGTCATGTTTTTTTGGATGAGAAAAATTGTTGATTAGTTTTTTTAAATTGTGTCCACCTTGCCTGATAATGTCCGAGCCGTTGATAGTGTTTCCTGGTTTTTCTATAGGTAATCATATTGAAAACAATCCATCTGCTAAAGATAAGAAAGTTATTCTGGGTCCTGGGATAAGACGAGATGTGGATGATGTGCGTGCAATTAAGTGTGGTATTTTGAGAAGTAAACTGATTAACAATGATACACAAATGTTGTATTGGATTGATTCTCATCAGAAAAGGGTAAGTTGAAGTTGCTTTGAACTGATTGATCAGCTAGTGATGATCGGAGATTGATTTAGGAAATTCTTCATGATTTTTTGTTTTCTCATTCAGTATGTAGCGGTAAGAGGAGAAAGAGTAATTGGAATTGTGGTTGGAAAAGGAAGTCTTACCGTCAATGTGGACATTGGAACCAATGAAACAGCATCATTATCATTATTAGCTTTTGAAAGTGCCACTAAAAGAAACAGACCAAATGTCCAGGTATGTCTAAATCCTGCCTCAAATTGTCACTACCGATGACTGATCATTTTTCACTTCTTCTCACTCAGCTTGGAGACATAATTTTTGCTCGAATCTTATCAGCTTCTAAAGACGTCAGAACAGAATTAACATGTGTTACCAGTCGACTTAAGAAAGATGGTCTTGGTGTTCTGCCTCAGAATGGTTTTATGATCAATGTACCGCTAAGAGTTTGCAGAAGGTTAGTATTCCAACTTGTCTTGAGAATCCAGAGCATAGATCAGTAATTGACTAAATCATTTACATCTTTTCAGGCTACTCTCCACTGACAACAAAATTATCGAAACTCTTGGTTCTAAATTCAAATTTGAAATAACAATAGGTCTCAATGGCAGATTATGGGTCAGGTCTTCATCTACATCAAAAACCATCTATATAATCAACGTTTTAATGTCAATAGAGGATAAGAATATTGAACAAATTGAGAAACTTTGTCAAGAGATAAGTCAAAAATTTGAATTAACCACGCGTTGATAATAAAATAATCAACCAGACTTGGAGCTAGTTTTTCCTCCGAGATTGATGTCTTTTCAACATCATCAAACTTTTATAAACATCTCGCAACCGTTCTTGAGTGTCTGGATCACTAGCAGCACGACGATTGAAGCATTCAAAGTCAACATAGGTAGGTACCACTCTGTGAGTTGAGGGTGGGATGGAACATAAATTTCCAAATCCATGGGGTCTCTTCTTATGGCTTATAATGAAGCAATCTAAAAGTCTTGAAAGTACAAATCAGTAAAATTAGTGAAATTGGGGAAGAAAGAATTCCAGAGCTATAGTTTTGAACAAAAACTTACTTGGAAACCATTTTTTAAAGAAAGTTGAGGACAAATTTCGATCCAAACAAGAAAGAGACAATTTAAATGAATGAATTTAATGAGAGATGACATATGACAATCATCTCGAAGACTTGTGACCTTAAATATCCAGAGAGTCTCGCAAAATTTGACCCTCTCTCGTCCTCATTGGTGTAATTTTGGAGCGATAAGAAGACATTTGACCAGTCGCGGTCATCGAGAACAAGTTTGTGAGAGTTGTAACTTCCCCTCTAAAGTGACCTCGGTCATGTAAGATAAGCATTGCGTCTCTGGAAAATGTCCATCCAGCACTTCAGTCTCCCCTCAGTGACCGTTTTAGAATAAGATTTTCTAGAATTTATTGACTATCCAGCGATCAAAATTCCCTGTACATTAACATTTTCCGGAAATTAACCAGAATTCCGGTCGAAGTACTGTAGGCCACCAGCCTGTGAGAGAGTTTCACCTCATAGGAAGCTGAGCGCTCAATTTGTTGGTCATTAGCTTACGGAAAAGTCACCAAACCAAACTAGATTTCCAGAGATTGAGAAACTTTCATGATTCACACAGTCGATCGACCTTATCCAGTTTATCAGATTCTCTGAAAGTTCATAGACTCATCCACCAGAAAGAGACTGGAAGAGAGAAGGAAAAGGATAGAAAATCACCAGAACGAGGTTGATAAGACATCTTCAGCGCACGTGCCATTAAAGGAATCAAAATAAACAGTTGATCAAATTGTATATCGGTGAGGTTGCTAATCTTAGGTCACAGATTTTTTTCTGTGGCCAATTCAATTTATTGGGTTATTTACACTGGTGAAGTAATTGCTTATAATTGTGATCAGTGAACTGATTGGTGTGGCCAAGACCTTCTCGCTGGAAAAATCATGAATCCCTTGACGTGAGTTGTTAATGCCAAATTTGTCATCATTTTTAATTGTTTCCTTTTAAACCGTTTTTCGAGTAACTGTTTATTACTGTTTCGTTATTAAAATTCTTTTTCCCACCAATTTTCTTCAGGAATATGAAGAATGTCGCCAAATTGAGTGAACAAGAATTGGAAATGGGCTGGGAAGGTAAAGCTTCGTGGCATTACCAGTACAGAGATTCGGCATGGATATTTGTTGGTGGCTTGAACACTGATCTAACTGAAGGTGATATAATATGCGTTTTCTCACAATATGGTGAAGTAGCTGACATTAATTTGGTTCGTGATAAAGCTACCGGTAAATCGAAAGGATTTTGTTTCCTCTGTTATGAAGACCAACGTAGCACTATATTGGCGGTTGATAACTTGAATGGCATCAAGATAGCTCAAAGAACAATTCGAGTCGATCATGTTAAAGATTACAAGACACCAGAGCAATTGGAGAGAGAGCGATTAGAAGAGCGAGAAAAGGCCAAGGAGAAACGAGAAAGAGAAAAGTATTCAAAAAGACATGACAATTGATTCCTCGATATTTCGAGCAGGGAGCATCTCTTCCGGCGTTATCGTATAATAATTTCCCATAAAATGTAAAAAATTCACTCTCATCTTCCTGGAAATCGAATTCCTACTCGAAAATTTTTAATAGTATTGCAATGATTCATCGATTGTATTACAATTTGTGTAATTATCGTATGAACAAAAAAATATTTTTGTTAAATTGTCATTATTTTTTTCTCACTATTCATTCTTGTGAATCATTTTATTATATTTTAGTCAATTCTCTTTGTGAATGATGGAGATCTCTCTTTCCTCATCTCTCCCTCCTCCGCCTCCTTCTTCCATCTCCCCTTCATGAGGCATGCATCTTGTTCTTTCTTTATCTCTCCCGAATTCCACTTTCTCTCTCTCTCTCTCTCTCTCTCTCTCTCTCTCTCTCTCTCTCTCTCTCTCTTTCTTTCTTTCTTTCTTTCTTTCTTTCTGCTTCTCTTTACCTCTCTTTCACGTTCAGCCAAACTTGCTTGATTTTATTCTTAGCTCCACCCCTCTGGCTCATGATTCTTTCAAGAACTTACTCCAAGTTTTTGCTCCTTGACTAAAAAGTTGAGGACCAGAAAGTTTTCTCTGCGGAATCAAACCATTTCGGATCAAGAATCTTGAAAACGACCTGTCCTTATATTATACAGTCAAGTATGAGATTTTTATGTAACCTGAATCCTGAATCGTTAGTTGTCTGATAATATCTTGTCATTGCTCTGGTGCCAGAGACTCTTCAGTTATTTTCTCTCTCTCTCTTTCTCTTCTCTCTGTGTGAATTATATGTGTGAGTGCCTTACATCCAGTCTCAATATTTTCAACTCCCCAACAAGTTCGTCGGCATCTCACTCAATTTAATTCCTACTTTTTGGTCCCTTTTATTCACTCTTAAACACCAGTGTCTACTCATTCACCGGTTATCATTCTTGCTAAGAACTTTGTGTCCTTTTCATCATGCCAGTAGATATTGTGAGTAGTAATTCAGAGCAAAGTCTCTCCAGCAAATCCAATGGATCAACAGATTCCAACGCAAGGTATGCTTACCAACATTATTCTCTCCTAATTTTCCTTTGTTCTGTGGATTCTCTTTGTCTTCTATCTTCTCTGAGTGAAAAAGTTCTTTCATACCCTTTCTCAATTCATTTTATCCACTTCCTGTATCAGAACACGATTCTCTGTATTCCCCACCATTATCCAAAGTCATCATTCATATTCAATTTCAGACAACCAGATGCAAAAAAATTCTTCTGTTAAACTCTTCCTGCCAAACTAGTCTCAAACCATACAATTGCCTCTCCTCAGTTTCCATTCCAGGAGACTGTTGAACTAGTCCCATTAGGTTATATTATAGAATTGCCTGTGAGAGAACTTGTATCCTTCTCAATTGAAGTGATCAAATCAAATTCAGGTTGTTCAGTCTCTAGGTCTCGGCAGGTATCGATCAATTCGATGTTGGTTGAAAATTCTTGCGTGATAACACCCCTCAGCATTGTGTGAACAACTAATAATCTTGAACTTATGAATTTTCATGGCTATTCTATGCTCTTTTCATTTTTATCTGAATCCAAATCACAACACTTGATAACCGGAAACAAAAATTTTTCTCCCCCTCCAAGTGACATTAGCTTGGACGATGCACTACAAGAAGGCCGAGAGCTGATGAAAATGTTCATCAACAATAAGATGGAAGAAGTGTTACCAATTTTACAGGAAAAATCAACATCCAACATGATCTATGCTCTCGGAGTGGCAGCTGTTCGATTTTTCGAAGCAATTCTTACACTAGATAAAGATTATCTTCACTCAACAATCGAAGCATTCAAGTATTCAGCCGCATTTGCGGACAGTTTGCGACACAAGAGTTACACTTCGTTCATATTTACTCCCAATTATGATGCATATTCTGATGAAGAATGTCATGCAGAATTATGTTACGCCAAAAGTCTCTTACTGTGGGGTCTGGTGACTGCTCTGGAAGATCAGAGTATTTATGGGTTCATCAATGGAGCTCTCAAAATACGGGCTTCCCATCAGGCATACAAAGAGTGTCTCAATATTTTGAAAATCAAAAATAGCTGGGAATCGGAAATATCTCGAATGCATTTCGAGTCAGGAACTCGATTGGGTATTGGAGCATTTGATTTGGTGATTTCATTTTTTCCCACCAAAATGGCCAAACTTTTGGAATTCGTTGGATTCAATAGTGATCGAGATGTGGCTCTCAGTGAGCTTAATCAATCGGTAGCTCTAGTCGATGGTCTACTGTATGATGTGACATCCATACTTTTGTCCGGCTATTATGGTTTTCTTGAATATTTCTATGGACTAGGTGAAGGTGATGTGGACTTTTTTGATCGATCATCAAAAATATGGCTTGTTCGAACGCCTGACAGTGCCATAGTGAAATTGGGCTTAGGCTTACGTGAACAAATAATCGGTAATCCCGATAAAGCAATCGATTTCTATCTTCAATGCATCAATGGACAAACATTTTGGAAACAGCTAAATTTTGCATGCTATTGGGAAATGGTGTGGTCCTATGCGTAAGTAGCCCGGAAAAAATAATTCATTATTATTCCCTTTAATTGTTTTTCTATTATTTGCGCATACAAATTTCACTTTCACTCTCTCTCTATCTCTCATAAGTATTGTACCTTGTACAAGCGATATTGATTTCGGGTAGTCTGAATTAGTCACTCTTTCAGATTGGGCAAAAGTCAAGAGCATTTTCAAAAATGTTAACCACGAAGCAAACTTTAAATTGATACATGTTTTCTCTCTCAATTTCTCATAAAATGAGGTAGGAAAGGAAATTAAGATGGAGATATTTTTTGCCTCTCACTATATCTCTCATTTATACACATACACATACACTCTATTGTCACCTTTATGCTTATCGATACCGTTATTCTATTGGACTCTTTTTCGTAATCATTGAAGGGATAAGAACGGAAAGCCTTCCTCTTTCTCTCCCTCTCTCTCTATCTCTCTCTCTTTCCGAAATGATATTCTGATTGGTATAGCCATTTAGAAAATACCTGTCGATGAGTGATACGCTTTCTCACCTTTTCGGCTTACTTGTACAATATTGAAGCAGACAATCATAATCATCGCTTTCACTTGATCGTTAGGTGCGATAGTTAATTTTTTAGCCAATTTTAGTCTCATTTTTTCTTTCTCTCTCTCATACATTTTTAATCACTTATTTGGATGCGATTTTTTCAACTATTTGATCAAACAAGTGACTCAAATAGTGATTCCGGAGTATTCGCATATTTTGAGATACACTCACACACGTATTAGTTATCCGATATGTATCATTTTTATTGTATCCGCTCTCCTTTTTTTCCTCTTCTTCTTCTCTTCTCTTTTCTCTCTCTCTCCTCATAAGGAACATTAGCAAAATGATGATGATTATTATCAACTTATACATACAGTAAAAAAGGTGTCCAATCATTTTTGCATGGTTATCCTTCTGGGAGAAAGAGAAAGAGAGAGAGAAACTTTATCTTACATCATCCATATTATGAATTGAAGAAAAAAGTTCTTTTTCCTACTCTTTTCGAATTTTTTTAAGCAAATACATGCAGACCGTAACTAACATCACTTGTATCATCGACACAAAAGCACTGTTTATCGGAGATGATACATACATTCTTTTTTATTTTCAATCTCTTGATCTTCACTTACTTCTCTACAAGCTATCATCTGATCATCATGACATGTTCGAACTGTTGGCTAATTTTTTTTCCTATTGCTGCTACATAAGAGAATTGCGTTGTTTCAAGGTGATGAGTAAAACCTTTCGAAGGAGAAAATAATCAAAGATCAAGGAGAATAGAAATATATCGACAATGGGAAAGTGATCAGTATGGGTTTTTCTTGATGCAATTATCACATCATGGACAAAATTTGTATTTTTTACCTTCTCTCTTCCTCGAAAATGGTCAAAATTGCAGTACCATAGAACTTTTTATTGATACTAGTAAATAGTAGCCGATTTTGTCGATTATCTGATGAAAGGTGATAGCTTAGGTGTAATGAGGAAAGCTTGAGAAATTTATCCTGACTTTTTTGCATACATGTTATATAAAATGCATGAGCAGCTCTTTGTTTGATGATTGATCTTCCTGATGTTCCCGAAAAAATTTGCCGACATGTCTTAGATCATCTCGACCATCAATTAAGCTGAGAAAAAGTGAGAGTATGATCTTGCCTTGTAGACATGATGAGTGTACATGTTGATCATTTTGACCTAAAATCTTCCGGTGAACGATGGTATCTATTTGAAATCTTTCCAAAAATCTGGAAAATTTTGCTTGATCCATCATGAGGAAGAAAACAAAATGATTTTGTCTATAAGAGCTTAAAATTTTTGGTTGAGCATAAATTGATGACACGAAATTGATTCAATTTTTTTCCTGATCCCTCGATTGGATACTTTTCGTTCCATTGATCCGCATAAGATAAAGAAACTATCATTGAGGATAGTTCCATGTACGAATTAGTTCTTTTTGTTTACCTGTCAAATTATCATTTATTTGATAGAGAGAAAAAAAATTCATGGCTAATACCCTAAAGGCTATAAACTATGCAGAATGATCTTCACCATCTTCACCTTTGAATGCGGAGAGAACTCTTCTCTCTTCCTCACCAAGTATTATTCTCAATGTAACTAATCATTTTATAAATCCACAACACTTGCCCAAAGGTAAATGGTAAGCAAGAAGTTCCGTCATTCAATGTCCGCATTAGCCTGCCACTTTTGGCATTCATGTCATTCATGTTTCGGCTAGATATATATATATTCACTATTCTAAATTCAGTATACACTAGTCACAGCAATGCGGTAGCATTTTTTCACGATCATACATCTTACATGTACCCTTCCGAAATCAAGATCACCTTCCGATTATGTGGTACTCACAAATACATAACGTTATACCGTCATCACCATTGCTCAATTCTAATACTGAATAACGTTATGCATATTGCAATTTCTTGTTAGTTGTTATGTGGTAGTGGTTTGGGAATAAGTTTTTTAATCATGCAATCTTAATTCGGAAATCGATACTAATCAGCACACATATACTCTTGGGAAGGGGGAGAAGAGATAGTAGATAGAAAGGTGGTCCTTAAGTAAGGCATACATATATATACACTTACAGGTAATACGAAATACACTTGATGTGTAACGACACGCAGCCAAGTACAAATCATACACTCAAGTAGGCCATGGCCTCCGATTGATTTTTCTCATCTTATTTTACCTCCACCGATTCTTCGATAATCTTACTTTCACTCTTTTTTTCCTATCAAACAAAAGTTCAAGCTCACCTGTATCATCATCACATTTTTGTTAGTTCATTTTTTCATTGATTTAAGGTTGAGTACTTTTGTCTTCTTTGATTGACAATTGTTGCAACAACTTATCATTTTGTTCTTGATTCATTCGATTTTGTAGACTGATTCGAAAACGAGAGAGAAAGAAAATTCGCTTCATGATCAGTAACAGAATGCATTATATCTAGTGGAGTTATTGAGCATTTATTCGATCAATGTCTACTGATAATTTTCGCAATCTTCACATCTCACGATCAAATTAAGTATGAAAAATCTCATGAAGTTATGATGACAGCAATTTATTGTCTCAATTCTTCTATCAAAATTGTTCAGATGTGTAGTTTTCAAGGGGAACACTTTTTTTCTATATAGGAATATTGAATAAGACAAAAGACTTTGATCAAAAGTTCGATTTAGTGTGAAAAATGAGCTACCAAATATATATGATCGTTGAAAAGTTATTACCTTTTCATTAATCAAATATTGCCAATTTTTTCTCAAAAGACTGAAACTTTTCATTATGAAATCCAATAACTCTTGAAAAATTTCCAGTTATACAAGCGTGAGAATGTGCAGTAACTTTCTTATTAACAAGTTTTCTATCAAAATTAAATTGCTACCGCTAACAGGTAGCTTCTGGAACTGGACGAGTTTCACTGGATTAAAGGAACCAATCTTTACTCCTCCTCCTAGAAGTTTCTATCATTTTTTATCATGATCATCGAAATTTTCAATGGAAAAACATTAACGATAGGCCCGTTCCTGAAAATAACATCTCTCTCTCTCTCTCTCTCTCTCTCTGTCTCTCTCTTCTTTGTACAAAGAATGTTGATTCAACTCTGGTCTGATGGTTAAGAAAATTTAAGACTCATGACCATGTTTTCTTGGATTTTCCATCAAGGTTTTCTGACCGGAGCGAAGCAAGTTCCTCTGCCTGGAGGCAAAATGCTCATCCAACCATTCTTCATTCGTGTCCTTATCATGTACAAAGCTTTCTCAGAGATTCAAGTCTCTTCTTCTTTTCTCTCTCTTTCTCTTTCTTTTTACTTTTTCTCTCAGCTTTATTCCATCTCACCATGAGCCATCTCATTCTTGTGAGGTGATTAGTCAAAATTTGGCTTTTGTATAATGAAAATGCACTCACACTGAATAACAAGAGACAACTTTTTTCTTTCTTTCTTTCTCTCTCTTACCCTAAACAGTCTCGAGGATGATACAGCTTTTTCCCATCTAAACAACCCTTTCCTCAATTGTGTTTACCTGTTGTTGATGAGTAAGAATCACTGAAAACAAAATCGGGGACATCTCATGCATTTCCAGGGCTAATTCACCTGCAAAAAGGACTTCCCTAATTTTGTTCATTGTTGGAGTCGATTTCCAGAAGCCTACAGCATCATGAGTAAGGTGATGATCACTTTTACTTCAAGATCAAGCGAAGCGAATAGAAGAAGAAAATGAAAGAAAGTGAAAATGAGGCAATCATCGCATATATTTTTCGGAAAAACTATTTGGAAACTATTTTTCCGGACTGATAGTGGAAGATTCTTGCAATATACTGCCTTCATGAGCGTGTATGTGTGTGCATAATTCCAGACCCCATCACCACCGTTGACACTCCTTTCTCCTCTCCATTTTCGCTTCATTGTCTTGATGCACGCAGAGTGTTGCCATGATGTGTGTGTATGTTGGCAAAAAGTTCATCGGTTCCGATCAGATAACTTCGATAGAGAGAAAGAGAGAGAAAGAGAGGGAGTGAGAGAGAGAGAGAGAGAGAGAGAGAGAGCAATGGAGAGGGCCATTCTTCTGGATAGACTGTTGCTGTTCACATGATGTGACACGGCACTGTTTCTGTACGCTCCATCCACAATCAATTACTCTTATAGTGATTTGATCATGTTCAAGTTTCGAGAGAAACCCAGCTATCAAGTGTGTACACTCTCACTTGCAACCATTCTGATCACCAGAACGAACTCGTGAAACGATGATTTGCTTTACGAAAACTTGACTAGGCCAGTTCTTGGCCAACAATTTCACAACATTCTCCATCATGCAGTATGATGTAATTGTAGAAAATTCTTGGGAATATCTGATTGTTTATTGTTCTCCATGCTCATGATATGCCTTTTACATATCATGGAAGTTTTGATTGCATTTCTCGAATTTTTTCTTGTCTCTCTCTCTCTCTCTCTCTCTCTCTCTCTCTCTCTCTCTTTCAATATTTGACAATTTGAGAGAGGAGTGCTGGGGAGGATAAATTTATTGAAAATATTGAAAGAGGTTTTTTATTTTATTTTTCAAGTTCTTGGTGCTTGGTTAGAGGTATTCCATTTTGAGGCTTAGGTTCCTCTTGACTCTTCTTCTCTCTGAAAATCGGCATACATGTATATCGGTGTATGTCAATGTCATGCTTATGCACAATTTGATGGCCAAAATTTGAGCCTTCCATATTTCTCGTTGAATTTGATGGCCAAGTATTACCGTTATTATTACTATTATGTTTTTGTTTTGTCAGAAAAATAATCTCACGCCTTCTAACCTCTGTTGTCAATTGAGTGGAGCTAGTTTGAAGGGGGAAAATTTATTGCCAAACTTTGTTTTCGTCCATTAGTAAATGACACTCACATACCAAAATCCAGTTGAATTAGTGGAATGAGAAGCTCTCTCGACAATCAGAATGTCATTGTTTACCACTTAAATACGATGATAGAATGAACATTCCAGATGTTAACAATTTCATCTTCAGAATTGAGAGAAAAGGTAGGGAAATAAAATAAGTTTACGTGTGAAGGAACAAATTTTCACTCTCTCTCTCTCTCTCTCTCTCTCTCTCTCTCTCTCTCTCTCTCTGCCAATGGACCAACTTTTGATTGGCCACTTTTGATCATAGTTGGAAAGTAATAAAAAGAGATAGCCTTGAGTGGAGAGAAAAAAAAAGAAGGGAAATTATTGTTGATCATCTAATTGAGGGTGTGAAACTCATGCTGCCGACTTTTTAATGTGGGACCCAGTCCATCCATTCCATCCATTCCATTCTATCCAACTGAAACCACCAATTTCTCCTCCTCGTCGTCCATCGGACTCTCCAAACCATGATGGTGCTCTTGATCCTTTTCCATGGTCAATGTTAACTCAATCATCATTCATGATCAAAAATTCAGCTCATGTACAGCAAGATGATTCTATGAAGGGGAAACAAACATTTGTCCATCTTGATTCATACTTTAGATCATTTTTTCTGGCGAATGTTATTTTCTCTGGAAATTTTCTCTTATTTTTGATGTCACTCAACAAACTAGATTTGCTTTTGATTGAGAGAAAAATTTCCCTCTTTTCAGATATTTTCATTAATTTCTCTCCATCTGAATGAGAAGCTTCTCATTCCTCTCCTGATTGACCATTCGATCTTGCTTTCTCCTATTTGCGATTATTGGATCTATTTCGATCTCTATTTCGACCGCTTGATCTGACCTACTGATGGATCGTAACTACCTTTAAATGCTCTTGGAAAGTGAGAGCAGTTTCAGGAAAAGTGAGGCAAGAAAAGGGAGGAAAATAGAGGGAAGAGGGAGGATGATGAGGAGGTGTAGGCCATGAAAGAAGATGTTAAGCTTGTAATAGGTCATCAGAACACCTCAGCAATGTTCTAAGGAATCAATTTTCGGATTGATTTCCATTTCATTTCTGTTGAATGAATTTGACTTGGAATTCACAGTTTTTCGATATCGGTTAATCCAACCTTCATACATCCTATAGTCACTGCAAAAAGTTGTCAGGAAGATTCCAATTTGAAACCCCATGATTTTTTCTCATGATCATCTATGAGCCGTTCGATCCATAAATTTTGATATTACGAAAGCCCGATCAAAGATTCTCTTCTCTCCAAAATCTTTGCTCAAATCTAGCCTTCTGTCTTGATGAATGTTCATTGAATGAGTTGACTCCTCCAGAAGAGACCAGATAGTTTGTCATCATAATTAGAATTGAATACTCAAGGTGAGGAGAGAGAGAAAGAAAGAAAGAAAGAAAGAGAGAGAGAGAGAGAGAGAGAGAGAGAGAGAGAGAGAGAGAGAGAGAGAGAGAATTCATGATGAGCTGGAAATTGATGTGATGGTAGAATTTCATTCAATGATTACTATCATTTTCATCCCTATTATTACCACAATATACGAATGTAAAGAAAGAAAGATAATTGAAAGAAAAGTCTGACGTTCATCGCCACTTGTTTTCGGTTCTCACATCTTCTAGACACGTTTGACTGATTATATGGACCGTTCAGGGAAGTCCAGCTGAGTTCTCTCTGGAATTTCTAGAAGAATCACTGATCATTATTCCAATACAGTGCACTTTATTGCAGCTAACTTAGGTCATGATTGCTGGATGATAAGAAATTTTTGTGCCATTTTTTCGATTATTCATTTGGTATCAATTATCTCAGTTGATTATCGGCGATTGATAAATTGGATCACCTATTTCTGATCATATTGGGAAAAGAGAGATTTCACCGAATCCGTTCTTGCTCTGATTTAATTCAAATTGAATTGTGACACACCTTGTGTGATCGAAAATTATCAAGTCAATTCGATATTGAACAATTAACGGGATTTTTAGGATTTGAATTTATTTTATTGATCACTTTCTCTTTATTCAACTTCAATCGAATAATTAGTGAACTGAAAGTTACCAGGTGATCAGTGTGTCTACTATCAATAAAATTTAACAGGATCAATAGCTGTTTTAGAGCTTGAAATTAGCTTCTATGCCCACTAAAAGCATTCATTTGCTGTCTTCTAATCCTGTTGAGTCACAGCATAGTCCTTGACCTCATCGAAATCAGAACTTCTTCTCCTGTTCGACTTACTAGCGGAACGGGCTTCTGATGGTGATGATGGTGAGAGTGTTCATGGCTACAAAAAGATGGATCAATGAGGAGGAAAATTTTCATCTAAAAAATATTACTGTTTAAATTTGTTCACTCTATACCAATATTTTGATCGATGCCCATAGAAGTCATAGTTTGCGTTTCGCGATCGAAACGTTTGTTTGCAAAATGATTGGGAAAAAATCGAAATCATGAAGCGAAGAATATCGATTTTTTCACTCTCTCTCACTTGAACGAAAGAAAAAAAGAAACGTTGACTGATTGTTAACTTTTGTCGTTGAAGTGGAGAAATTTGGACATATGAACTGTCCAAATTGATGATTATGAGTTTGATTTTGTGTATACAAAATTGAACGAGTTTTGGAATTTTTCCTTCGCCAAGTTCAAGGACAATATGATGAGAGAGAGAGAGAAAAAAAGTAATAGTAATAATAGTAGTAATGGTAGACATAAAAATTGGTCATTTGAAAATGACTACAAAACAATTCTCACCAATTTAAAAAGCTTTTCGTTGAAGAAAAAATGCGAAAGAAAATAACTAACTAACTATTTATTTGCTTCTTTTATTTTTTTTCGCTTTCTTTCTTTCTTGGGCATGTACTATCATTATTATTCCGTTTTTGGATCACTTTTTGACGATCGACGACATCTCAGCATGAAATGTGACTGGCAGAATGCCGCTATTTATGCCAAACTACTGAAGGATGATTGCCGTTGGTCACCAGCCATGTTCACCTATCTTTATTCAGTTTTCCTATTCATGGTCATGGAAGAATGCAATTTACCTGATCTAGAGGAAGAAATATCTCGAAATTTGCTGTGAGTATCGATTAATTGCCGATATTGATGATGATCATGCTTGATCAATATCCTCTCTTTCTCTCTCCATATTCAACCTGAATACTGAATTATTCATGACAGCTGATCTATCTTGTGTACTTTTCCTCTCAAATTTCATCCAAAAAATTGAAACCATCTTCTTTTACAGACGAATTCCACAACTAAAGAGACGATTCGGTGGCAAGCGAGCATTCCATGAGAAATTAGTTATTGAACGATCTCGACGATACCACAATAAAGTTAAACAACTTCTTTTACCGCCTTTTGTAAGTTTTTCAGTTTGAAAGATTCAAAATCGGTGATCAACGAATTTGAATAATTTAAATCCTCTCAATCAATTTGAAATTCAATTACGTAAAACACTACGAAAATCTTGGAACATTTCAGTGGCAGAATCGGAAATTAATTAATCAATTATCGTCACAATTGATATTAATTTTCTTTATTTCTCAACTTTTTCAGGAACTCCTCTACATTTGGAATATATTCAATATGATGTCCAACAATTCTTGTCTACTCAAACCATTTATCGAACGGATCGAGGCAAAATTAATGCTTCATGCTGGTGATAAAGGTGAGACATTCTATACCTATATCTATCTGATTAATTAAATTTTTTTTTCTAATTTATTCGAAACATATGGAGCATTTTAATTGTCAAATTTACCTCTTATATGTCTTATTGTTCACAGAAAACGAGTCCGCACGACTTGATCGCTACTCTTACCTCATCTTTATGAAAGGAGTTTGCTATCGACACCTAAACTCACTAACCAAAGCCACTGACTGTTTCAAAGAAGTTCTTAATTGGTGAGTGGTGCAGTGATCTGAAGAAAGGTTCCTGGTATGCTCCATTGACCAATCTAATGATCATTTCAATTTATCTTTACAGTAAAAAGCGAATCGAAGAAGAAAGTCATCTACTTCCTCAGTCGTGCTTCGAATTGGGTATGATCAATCGTAAGCTGGGTAAACCGACAGAGGCCAAAAAGTATTTGAAAAAAGCCAGAGACGATTACAGTGGTTACTTAACAGAGACAATGATTCACTATCGTGTTCAGTGTGCTTTAACATCATTAAAACAATAGAGTATTTCAATTTGTACCATCAGAACACCAATATGTAAGCCCTTGAATCGAGCTTTCAGATTGAGAAGAGATGGACGCCGCTCCGGTGTATAACTTAAGATTCTTGGCCATAAATTTATCGCCACAATTCAACGAGAATCCTCAATTACTCACTTAAAATTACTAATAATTACTCAATTTCAGTGACGGTGTATAAATATGTGTTCTACATCATTGACGAAAAGATTGGGATCATTCTATAACTAACCATAAACTTTTCAGTCATTGATATTTAGTGATTTGAAATGAAATTTTGACCCAAAAAATCTCAAACTATCAGTATAGAAGTCATAAATATTTTATCAAAATTGAATACAATTGAATATGAATTTTCCTTAACTTTTATGAGCTGTCTCGAAATTTTTTTATCACAAAAATGATACTAACATCGTAAAAGAACAAAACCCACTCGCGCAGAAATTTTTTGAAATTTTTTGAATCGATTATCATTGATTAGAATGATAATTTTTGTCTGAATATACCAGAATTTCAGTCAAAGAATGGGCTCGATATCGAAATGGAGAGTTGACTGATATTCAACTACCCGTGATGGTACTCATGGATTGATCGTGATACACTAGATCCCAGAGGGAAAGTTTTTTGGACACATTAGATTGGCAACAAGCATTCGAAGCTTTATCCTGATTGATCGACAGAAAAGTTCCAAAATTCAAGACAATGTTCAAACTATCATTCGACGAGGGGGCAAAAGAGATGCCCCGTGTGAGGATCGAACTCACGACCTCCAGATTATGAGACTGACGCGCTACCTACTGCGCTAACGAGGCACAATGGTGTGGGAAGAGTTTAATCAGATTATATCCTCGAGCAAGATGAACTTCGAGATAAAAGTGAGGCCACGTTGACAAATAAGAACTGCCGGAGGCTCTGTAAAATAATAAACACGAAAATAAACATTCGATGTTGGAATAAACTAAGCTAAGATATCGAGTGAAGAGAGGGGATAATGCATGGAAGCTGGAGAAATGAAATTTTTTCCAAGAGTTAATAATTTCGTACAAAATTCAGATTTATTAGCAAATTTTCTTTTTTTAATTTAATTTTTTAATTTTCTATTTTGCTTCTTCGGTAACTGCTTGCTTTTTGGATGAATTATTTGCTTCTTTGGCTTTCGCGATGAGATTGGCGAGTTTTCCCTCTTGAGCTAAGGTTCGGAGAATATCGACAATCAATGGGAGGTAGTTATGCTTACGACGAATGTTTTCAACCTGAAAAATTGGAATAGACATTTGAATAAAAGGTGAAAGGATGTCCCTTATGAGTACGTACCCGATATCTTTTCATCTTATTTTCTTCTTCTTCGATTTGAAGCCTAATTTGGTCAATACTCGCTTTGACCATGTCAGTATCCCCATCTCCACTGGGATTGTCTAACTTTTTTGTCAACTCAGCCAATTGTCGTTCATATATCATTTTACGGTCACTTATTATTGCGAGAAGATTGAAATGAATTTCTCCCTCACTATATTTTTGAATTCGTTTCTCTATCATTGGCTTTGCAACATCAGTCCAATCAGAATCGCTCGGTATCGCACCCAAATCGATTGGACCATCTTTAAGGCCATCCAACTCGTAGAGGCGCCCTTCAAACGGAATATAAGCGACAAAGTGGAAAACATCTTCCTCTTTGTTCGGTGATTTGGATTCAAAAACGAACATCTGTTGTCTAGCGAATGAATTGTGGACCTCACGTATTTCCACAGAGTTACTCAAAGCTAGTCCTTTCATGGCTGGATCAAATGTTTGACTGAATTCACGAAATTGACTTAATGTAGTACCAAGATCTACGTCCTGATGATAGCAGTTTAAGAGGACACTCAGAATGGCTTGAGTCGCACAAGCATTGTTAATCACTTGTTTAGCGAAAAACATTCGCTCCAATCTAGTGTCTTGAACTATCGAACCGGAAGGTTCATCGCCAGGTAACCATTTGAATAAGAATATTAACCCATGAATTGGTCTTGAGCCGTGAGAAGATAAAAAGGAAATCAGATGAGCAATCAACTCAGTGTCAATGATCCCACTAATGTGAGCAAAACCTACCTCAAAGCTTCGAAACTGTCTTTACTCAAGCTCCATAATTCTTCAACTTGTACACCAGTAACTCCTGATTGAAAAGGTCAATGTCAAAAAGGGCAAAGAAAGAGATGTCAAATAATCAATCGTCAAAAAAGATAGCATGAAAACATTAAGTATGTTGAATGAATGATGGTCAAGCTTCTTATTCTTCTTCAATCCAAAGGACAGCATCTCGAGACCAATTTGGGCTAGCAATGGTCCACTAGGCCTTACTCTCTGATTCGGATCATTAAGAATAATCCGACATGTTCAAGAGTCATCAATGAGATTTGATGTCATCAAACACCAAATAAAAGACAATCAAGAGATACAGAAAGAGAGAGACCAATAAAAAACATAAACAAGCTTACCGAAACTCCTTATCAATTCAGTAAAAACTCCAGGATCACTTTCGATTAAACACCAATCACCTGCAGCTGCTGTCATGATGATGAATAGTAATGTGGGTGACAATAAATTAAAATAATCAACTAGTGGATGAAAATTAAATACAGGAATCACAATGTAGCGTGATAAGAGAAATCAAAAGCTTAAATTTTGATGAAAGCAAAGCAAAAGATGAAGAAGCAAAACTCAGGAGCAGAATGAATCATCAAAACAGTCTGTCTGTTTGTATGTTTGCCGGTTCAACTTGACAACATTCGAACTTGGTCGCGGTTATCTTCGTCAATGTCCACATGTTTGGATTCTCTTTTGGGACCTTAAAAATGTTCTGACCTCCATGATTATCATAATCAATTGTGTCTGAGAGTGTTTTTTCTTCTAGTCACTTTCTCGGAATTAATTTCGCCAATCAAGAATAATAAATAATTAAACCACGTGGATTTCGTGTGTGAGAGAGATGTTTACTATGTTTATCATTTGAATGTT
Source organism: Brevipalpus yothersi (assembly GCA_003956705.1). NCBI lineage: Eukaryota > Metazoa > Arthropoda > Arachnida > Trombidiformes > Tenuipalpidae > Brevipalpus > Brevipalpus yothersi. The sequence continues at coordinate 155,239 of QZCP01000841.1, forward strand.
TTGCTTATACACATGCTTTTGTTTTTTTCTTGCCAAGATGAAATCATTTCATTGAAATTGCGATAGTATTCTAATATCATGCATTCATGGGTGTGTGTGTGAGTATGATGTCTCTCGTTCATAATTGATTAGTTGGAAATGAATATTTTTCCATTTCAATTAATTGAACAAAAAACAAAATGAAAGTTGTTGGACTCGTTAGTGGAGGCAAAGATAGTTGCTATAATTTAATTCAATGTGTAAAAAATGGTCATGAGTTGGTTGCCTTGCTTAATCTATACCCGCCAATCGATTCAGGTAGGAGAAAAGTCTATGGTGACTTTAACCGTAATCTTGATCAGTTTTTTCTCCTCTCTAACTATTATCACATTGCTTTTTTCTCACAGATGGTGATGAGCTGGATTCTTACATGTATCAGACTGTAGGTCATCAAGCCCTAGATAGTTATTCGAAAGCAATGGACTTGCCACTTTTTCGTCATCCTATCTCTGGAAAACCAGTTGTCCAAGAGATGAACTATGAACATAGAGTGGATAATGATGAAGTCGAAGATCTGTATCGAGCATTGAAATCAATCCAGGATAAAATTCATTTCGATGCCATATCTGTTGGAGCAATCTTATCCAATTATCAACGTACTCGGGCAGAAAATGTCTGCCAGCGGCTAGGCATCAAGATGCTCTGTTATCTCTGGGAACGCGATCAACTAGTTTTACTTAAAGAGATGATCGACGAAGGCATGGAGGCAATAATTATCAAGGTCGCTGCCATGGGCTTGAATCCTCATGATCATTTAGGCAAAACGCTAGCAGAAATGTATCCAATTTTGCTTGAATTGAATCGAAAGTATGGCATCAATGTGTGCGGAGAAGGAGGCGAATATGAGACTCTCACTTTAGACTGTCCACTGTTCAAAAATAAACTTGTGATAGAAGAAAAGCAAATTATCATGCATTCGGAAGATGCTTTTGCACCCGTTGGCTATCTAAAACCATTGAAAGTTAAAGTGATTCCCAAATGATCCGATTTGGCACACATTTGGCACTCGTCGCAACTCAATTTGATGTCGCAAAAATTTACCACATCTTCTCTGATACCAAGAAACAATATCTCACTGATTTCTCAATGTACCATAGGCCGGCACTCTTTTTTTATCCTATTGTTTCTTCTCCTAGCACACTTCCACGCTTTTGGAATATTTTTGATATATCATATCGAATTATTGATAAAGTTTTATCATTACTCATGGAGTTCTCATGTCCTAGCAATTTTTTTCCTACCATCTTTCATTGTATTTGTCTGTGATAAATTTGCGCGCTTCTAGAACTAATGAGCATCCAAAATTGTTTGATTTGCCTTCAATGTCGTCAATTCATTAATATTCAATTGATAATCACACAGAGAATAGAATTTTCACCTGATCAACATATTCATTCATGTCTCTGAATCATTATGGGAATCTCGACTAAATTCTCATCACTAGAAAAAACAATCAAGGTTCATGCAGGGTCGACAATGTTGTTGTTTTTTTCTATCTACCTACTCGAACCTTTCTCTCTGTTTTTCTTGATCAATTTCAACTGCTCCCTTATAAATAGGCAGGCAATCTTCTTCGGTTATCAGTTTGAAAAAGTTTCTCGATTCGAAAAAGTTGACAGAGCAGTTAATACACATTCACACCAGCCAAAATGATTTTCCGTGCAGTTTTTCTCTGTTTCCTTCTATCATCCATCAACGGCCAATACTCCTTCGATTTATCAGCATCATTTCGATGGGGAACAGTTCGGGATAACATGCTATGCTTCGTCAGACTCGCCGAGCGTGACATAGCCGGTGTTACAATTGCTCGAAGGGTAAATAGCTTGATACGTGTAGTTGATTCACCATCTGATCAAAATTTTTCCATTCATTTTCACACATAGGGAACTGGAGAGAATATCTGCAAAACCTATTGCAGTACCAATTCTACCGGAGCAGCTAATTTTACTTTCAACTCTCCTGATTTCAGTGATTGTGGCTTCTTCCAGGTAATTGATCAAGATTGGTGAAAAAAAATCCAATTAAATTTTTTTCTCACTTTCAACTTCTACTCGTATTTCGCAACTTTTATCAGGTTTGCTTGAGTGGTAAATGCACTTCATTGTCCAACGTAACCATCAATGGACAATCAAATTCAAATCTAGCAGCAGGAATCGCTGCACTCAGAAGAATGTGAGTTCAGATTCTAGATCATATATCTTCCCCGAATTGGAAAGGCTTTAACTTCAAATTCCACCATTATCAGTGGAATCTTCCATTTTCGTTCTCACATGATTCCTTTATTTCCTTCTCCAGGTACCTTGGGGCCTTTTTACCAGGAGGGGCTGCCATTGCTAGCACTGGTGCTGGTTCCACCAGCTCCATATCTGCTTTATCACAAGCGATCGGGCTCGGTGAGTAAAAATTTAAAATTTCTAGGGAAAAGCCATTTGCTTACCCTCTCGATGATCATCTTACGGTTGCATCATAATTGATAGTGCTCTTAAGTGAGCTAGACACATTATCGTACATGTTGTGGAAAACATGGTATCATCATTGAAAGCAGTCTGGTGTATCATACTAGAAAATTGAAACTTAACTGACTCTAACAAATCGTTACAACACCTAGAAGATCCAGAAGTTTCCAACTTGTGGAAAAACTTTGACAAAAGCAATGCCTAAGGTCTTAAATTTTTCTCTCTATCTTATAAAAAGGAAAATATCTCAAAGATTACTCATAAACTGAGATCCTATCATAACATCTAGTTTTCTCTCGAAGTCTCTCCATCACGCTGATAATGACTGTGAATTCTGGGCTTAACGGTCCCTCTTTCCTCCCAAGCAGATATCAGCTCTTTTCGTTTTACTCATGTTCAACTTTCCTCCTTCTACTAGCTTTACCAGCACTTTTGGCAACATCAGGAAGCTCTGGTGCTCTAGGATCTGTGGTATCAGACCCAGCAGCTATTGGAGCTTCAGGGGCTGCTCTTGCATCTAGTATTCCCGCTCTAGCCGCAGCAATGGGAACTGGACTTCCTGTACCACCCACTGGCTCATTTGCCACCTCTATCAACAGTGCCTCAGGACCTATGGTGGGTGGCTTATTGCCCAATTTTGCCGCAGTTCCACCAGCATCCAACCAAGCCGCCAATTTACAAGCTGCTGTCAGTTCTCTTGGCTCGATGGCAGCAAGTGGTGCTGAATTAGCCTCTTCGTCTGCTGGACTAGCTGGGGCTGTTTCGAACGCAATCAATGCTGCTAATAGAGGCTGATTTGCCATGATGATCATCATCGATTATTGTACGAAAATTTTTCCAGTTGATCCCTACTTGAGGCTTGAGTGTAAGATATTTTATCAAACTGTACAAGAACGCCTATGAAATAAAAATTCCCAAATTTTTGAACATAACGTTAAATATGCCTCGATTGACTTATCCTCATGGAAGAGCATGTCTCGTAATGATCTTATCTTTCTTTCAATTTTGACAATGTAAATTTTCTATCTCCTATCGATGGGCTTCATCGCCTAGTAGCAGCTACATTGTACACTGATTGTGTCCACTGATAGAGAAAAAAGTTAATGGAAGTTTTTCCAGACCTGCTAAACAAGATTGATTATTTACTGCAAACTTTTCACAAATTATCGGATTTGATAAGGATATCGCTGTTTGTAAACAGCAACAACAACATTCGAATAGAAAACTAATCGATTAGTCTCTCAATACCATGTATCAAATTTTGCATGAAGAGTATTGGTTTATCAATTGTCTCATGGTCGACAAACACCAAGAGAGCTGGAAGGCATCTCTCTGACAGCTCGTGAATCACAAGCTATCCTGATGATGGTATGATAACATTTTCTCTCACTTTCTCTCTCACGAGTGTAGAATCAATCATGATTAAATCTCAAACGAAAACTTGAATTCAAAAAATTTGTCATATTGAAGAGGGTACATGATCATTTTTCTGTCTCCTCCTTTCTCCTTCTCTTATTTGAAGAGAAGACAAGATGAACATTCGCTCACTTGTCATCAAATCTTGGATCGAGTCAGTTTCTCTTCCTTCTGGCTTAGCTCATTCTAACGATCATTCCAACGATCATAGCTTTTGATTGATGAAAAGTTCACCGTTATATTGAACCATTGAATTCTATCAATATGATTGTGCAATCAGTATACCTATTAACTTTACTCACCATGGCCTATGGTGCAGTTCCTCAAGAATTATGTGAGTATCTTTTTGCGTAAATGAGGATCGATGAGTGGCATGTACATCGTTGATGATGCACATGTAATGATGTAACGAATTTTTTCAGTGTTTTTTTGTTGGTATTTTTATTTCACGCATTTCTGCCTTTAATTATTCTGTGCTCGCTAATTTCAAATTTAATTGCCTTCATTGATTCATTGCGTTATAGGTTCAAGTATAAATCAAGTGGGCAGACTGGTCCAAATAATTCCGTACAATAATACAAACGAAACAACATGGATTGCAAAGCCAGAAAAAGTCATGAAGGCTGACTTTATCTTTGGTAAGTGCTAACTTTGAAACGTTTTTTTTCTCAATCCAACAGACTCTCTACCTAAAGTTTTGTCGTTATCATTACATGAGTGATTTTTTTCAAAGAAATCGATCCAAATGTTCAACAAAAAAAGTTCATTCATCACAACAAAAGATCAGAACTCTATGGGCCTCCAATTGTGGTGGTGATAGAGTGAGCCTCATACAGGTCTCAATTTGCCCAACGTATTCATGTGTCGATGATACTTCATGATACCCTTTGAACTTATTCTACTTTCTTATACGTTTAATTTGTCTTGATTATCAGAATCCAGTCAGAGCATCCCAAAAGCGGAATTGATAATCGGAGCTGTACTTGATCCTACTGGTGGTCCCGGTGGTAGGCCATTGGAAGTCGCCTATGGACGTCCTGAAGATGCTTGCAAGCTTCTCAATGGAACAAGCTGTGAGAAAAGAGCAATAGAAAAAGGACAAATTTATAAAGCGAGGGCTGTTTTCGATGTTCCTAGTGGTATACCTAAGGTGAGTGTGAGAAATTCTATCATGTTGATACAAAAAGATGATTCTTATTTTCCTCATTGTTGATTGAGATACTCTAATCATGAAGAATCTTCAATCAGAATTCTGTCTGATTGAAAGCATACGTTGTGAGAAATGCTCAGAGCTTGATTGATTGCAGACTATTTCTCAATTAATTATCGGAGGAAGATTTACTAGACAATTTTAATCAGCATCTCTTGTTTCTTTCCAGATCTCATTGAAAGTTAGATTCCTGCTGAGGGAAACAATCGCTCGGAAGCTGTCACGTACTCAGAAAACTAACTGGCGAAAGCATCCAGGAAACATAATCTTCTGTGCTCTTTTGCCAGTTGTGGTCGTCGATTGAATGCAATTTTTGTAAATTAATTGGTAAATAAATTATTTTTTTCGAATTCTCAACTATATAAACCCAATATTCTCTTTTTGTAAACGTATTACTCACAATTCAACTCAATTAAACTACGCTAACTTTCATCAATCTGTTTTTCAAATGCTTACCTGAAAATTAATGTCAGAATCAAGCTCATCACTTCAAGCTATCCGATCTTTTACGTTCAGCAGGAGTATTCAAAGGCCATACATCAATAAGATTTTTGAAAACTTCAATTGGCTTCTGGAAGGAATTGCTTTCATTGTGACAAGTGAATATTGGACCAAAAGAAATTGCCAGATTGTGAGCATTCATTTTGTTGCGTTTGTGATGACTTTCAACAAACTTTATATGATCCATGAGATATAGCACTGTGGACTGGAATTTAAGATTGTTAAATGATTTGGAACTCAAAAAAAGCTGCTTGTTTTGTGATCACTCACTCTGTTTATCTTGGGTAAGCACTCTAGAATGCTGAACATGAGCTTCGCTTTGCCAGGAGCATCGTCCAATAAACAAACACCGAGGCCATCAACCATCATATCGAAGAGTGCTTTGGTAAATAAAGGCTCAGGCAGCTCTCGAATATAATCTTTAAGAAGACCTGGAAAAGATAAAAATCAAATCAAATCAAAATTTATATCCAGTTTCTCATTGATCAATTGGAAAAAAAGATGTTGATTTAGATTGTCAATCGAATCGGAGTAAGTTAATTCGCAATCATCGAGGTTTCGATAAAAGAAAATCAAGTTGGAGCGAGAAGGTTTTGATAAGCGAAAAATAAAGAAAAACAAACATAATTCAATTCTATCCATTTATTGTCCATTCAAAAATTAACAGGTAGTAAGAAGCAGTACAACACCAAAAGCTCTTTGTATGTTTTTGATCGGCGGCGAGAGGATCGAATACATTGAAACCCTTTTGATTAGATGGGAAAACCACGAGGTAGGATAATAGAGGCAGTGTAGAATGGACAAAAATGGTGAAATGAAGATAATCAAAAGTAACAAAAATTGAAAGAAAAAACTTAACCATAGAACAGATTGATTGAGTCTGTTCAGAAGAAAGTATTTTGAAAATTCCCATGGAAGGAAGGAATAGATGGTTCTAACAACTTTGTTAGAAGCAAAAATCGAGAGATTATCTCGAAATTGAATGTTCAAAGAGAACATTTCTGCTTTCACTTGACGCGACGTTTACGGGCTAGAGTTCGGTGGTTTTTCATAGTTTCATTAGAGTGCAAGAAATGCCAGCATTGCTCGCAGAAGTAACGAGCACAAGTTCGACAAAGAAGAGGAGCCTGTGTTTGTGGGCAAATTGAGCAGCTGTTGGGCACCATGTAAGGGTCTACCTGAAGCTGTATGGAAAAAAAGTGCACAAATTAACATAAAGAAAGCAAAAAAAAATTCCGATGTTATGACATTACCCTCTTCGAAACTCGGCCTAGTTCAACATCAATAAAGGCAGCCTCAACTGCTCTTGAATAGCTCTTCTGATTACTGAAAGTAACTCGCGCAGATCCGATAGGATATCTAAACCTATCAACGTCTATGCCAGCATAGACAACATTGTCGAAAAGGTCATCCATGATGTTTGCCAGGCCTTGAGCGGTCATCATCCCGTGAAGATTGCCAACAAAAACCGTTTTATCGAATTCAACTCGGAAATTTGAATCTTTTGTGAAGTTGCTATTGCTCAAAATCCACGGAATAACTTGGACATCCTTATCTGGCATCCTTCTCGAAGGTAAACGGATGTAATGTTTGTCTCTACGCAGCTCACAATGAGACAATAGAGCTTTCACACACTTTTCAGATTCAAAAATCATATAATTGTACCCCTTTTTCTTTTGTTTTGTCTTTGAATTTTCCTTTGGCCACTCCACTTCAACTCGACCGAATTGAGAAAAGAACTGTATTAGTTCCTCATCCGTCAGATCATATGGAGTACCTCCAAGAAAAACTTTGGTAGAATAGACAGGATTCTTTGGCTCAGTTAGATTGAGAACACCACTCCACTTGATAGGAGCCTCACAAAACGAAGCAGCAGTTCGCTGGAGTTCAAGTGCCTTCTCCAAATGATCACGATTGTTACCCCATTTTGGTTCGGCCCACCGTTTATCCGCAATAGAATGGAACATATAAGGATCCTGATGAGAAGGAGACCTACTAATTGGAGGTGGGAACGGAGACAATAGAATCGGATTAGGTGTCATCGAGAACATTGGAGATGAGGCTGCCATTCGAGGTGGTTTGGCGGGGGCACAATTTAGTTGCATTGAAATCTGGGCACTTTGGGAAGTTGACACGGGCTGAGATTGACGACTTCCAGCAGGATTGAAGGTAAGTTGAGACATCAAAGAAGTCATAAAGCTCGAATCCGCGGGTAGAGAACTCATTCCAATACCAGAATCCGAATTTGACGGGGACGGGGGGGAATGGGAACGCTCGAGACTACCACGAATTGAGGTCGGCGAGCCACCACTAATCCTCGATGGTGATGTCTCGTTAGATCCATTGGCCTGAGAGCTTTCAACTCTCACGACACGAGTACCACACTTCGAGGGTGGTAGTTGTCCAAAGTTGTTATTGTCAGGGTTATCGATATCATCATTGACCGGAGATCTTGAAAGACCATTCCAAAGAGAACCGAATGAATTGCACATATCCATCAATTTACCATCTCCTGGGAAACTAAATGCTGACCGGTTACTCGAACGGCTGAACTCATCTCGAATAGAATGATTATTATTGCTCGATTCAACAGGAATAGGAGTTGATATTGAGCTCAGTTGAGTATTTTGTTTCGGTATTTGCATCCATTCGTTGAGCAACCATTCAGGAGATTCCTTATTACTATTATCACTGCCACCAGAAGAAGAAGAAGACAAATCACCAAAAGTAGACTTTGGAAAGTACTGATCCCACATTTGATGATTGAAGCCATTGCTGTTTGCAGTGATGGTATCCAATTGAGCGGATGTAGCTGGACTATCACCGAGTGATGGTGTGAGAAATCTTCCACCGTGATCAATGCTCTCAGACATGCTTGAACGCGTAGTGCAGAGCAATTTTCGTATGTTAGGTGGATCCCAGAAACCGTTGGGAGATACCGTATTCCAACTTGGATCAATGATGAAAGCCGGCTACTAGTGTGGTTGTAGTTATGTAAACCACCCACACTCAATACGTACAACAGTAAACAAGTGATGTAAGGGATGAAAGAAAAGATTCGCGCCGATGATAATTTTTCGCACCAAAAAACGTGGATATTGAGTATGTGTATATCTATGGCCAGGAAAAGCAAGATGAATAAACACCGGTGGCTCGTGATCAATAGTACAGTAGCAGTAGTAAATAAATATATATGTATTTAGATGGATACAAGACCAACCGATAAGGGGTCACAAATAAATAGAGAGGAGGAAAAGAGAAAGAGAGAGATAGATAGGAAAAGAGAAAGAGTGTAATAGGTATTGGATGGCAATGGAAACCCTTTTTTTTCTTCAAATTGATGAAGCAAATTACAATATATATATCGAAAGAGAGGAATTAAGTTAGTTAATCGGGAGGGAATAATAACAAGTATCAATGTGCTCCAAGAGAGCAATCAAAGCTAAGGTGTAAGAAAGAGAGAAAGAAAGAAAGGAAAGAGGTGAGTATGATGAGTTATAGAGAGAGAGAGGGAGAGAGTGTGTAGTAAGATACACCAGAGAAGATGATTAACTTATACCAATGTATATTAATTCTTTGATTAAATTAAATCAATTACTCTTAGCTCACAGGATAGTGGAAATCAATTATCAAGTTCAACTCGAAACAAAGTAACGAACCTCTCACCGAGACGATACAGAGACAAGATGGCCTCAAAAAAAAGTGTATAGAAAAAGTTGAGAACTTTCAGCTTTTTTCGAACTTGGCCAAATAAGTTCGAATTCTTTTTTTCAAGCTCTCTGATTGGTTGAGATAAACCTTGCAGCACGAATATGTATCAACAATATTGATGATGGCTACTGTTGAGAGAGAGGAAGAAAGAGTTTGAACAAGATTTTCTGATGATTTGATGTGAAAATTTGAGAGATGTTGAAAAATATTGATCACCAAAAGTAGCTAAGATTGATTGATTGTTTGATTGATTGATTGTTTGATCAAAAAGGTAGACACAATCAACCGATAAACACACACAATTGATGTAAGAATGGATAAATTAAAGAAAATTTAACAGAAATTAAGTAATAAATTTACTGAATCAGCAAGAGTAATAAAGATGGAAATTTTATACTCAGTAAACAATGGTGTAATTAACAAAGGTATAAAGAAACGGAAGCCCTACAAAGGTAAGAGTAGATAGATGATAGACATGGACGTGGTTTAAAAAACCTTAGAAGATCAAATGGTCATCACGGACATTGTGTCAAACTATTTATACCCAAAGTATCGGCTGATTATGGTGAGTGAGACAATGATAATCTTTTTTTCACTTTTTTTAATTCTCTCTCTTTCTCTCTCTCATTAAAATGAAATGTAGATAAACATAAAATCATCGACTATCATCGACTATCGGATGGGAGGAAGCCGGTGGCTGATATCACCAATCTCAGTGGACTTGATGAAAATTCATTGGATCAAAATATTATGGAATGTCCGTTCAACCAATGATAACTGGCGGGTAGAATAACGCATCATTCAAGAGAGAGAGAGAAAGAGATATGTGACACATCGGTGGACTTGCATTGTGATGCTTAATCAGCGATCAAGAATTATCAATCATGCTGAGCATTCATTCATATCGTTGATATACTATGTTTATCGAACAAAGAGGTAACTTCTATGGTATAAAACGAAGCGGCAACTTTTGTATCGAACAGAATGGCCATTGGCTGGAGTCAAGAAAATAATTCGAGTTTGATTATGAAAACCTGATCCATCCTGAAATTGGCCTGATAATTCAACTGTTGAAGTCAGATTAGGTAAAACAAGACTCAGTTGGCAATCACTTTCGATATTCAATCAAAACATAAACAACAATCGACTATGTCTGATAAAAGTGTTTGAGGCCGGAAAAAGTAATCTGATACATTCAATTTGTCCCTTCCGAAACTTGCTGCAATTCTGATTATTCTTTTTGGGTAAGCTCAGATTATCAATGACTTTGAAATGACTATTGAGTAACTATAGAGTTGGCCTAATGAGACCTAATGATCATACACTCTTTCTTTCAGTCTATTCTGCTCTATGATTCACCGGACTTTCCTCTTTCCACCACAAAGTAATGGTATTCACACTCTTCTTTCAACCAAGCCACATTCCATAGACGCGCTATGGAAACAGTTAATTTCATTCGATCGACAAGATGAATGATTCATCATAATAAGGAGACCGGATATGAACAATCTGTCCAAAGCATTTCCCCACAAGAGGATCATCAAAATGGTCCAAATTTATAGGTTAAAAATGTTAGTTTGTTAAATTAGCCCCAACAGAAGTGCGATTAACTGTACTTGAGATTCGATTGATTAATGGTCAGATTCAGGAAAGGGAAAGATTAATTGGGAAGAGAAAGTTAAAGTGTGTAAAATGTAAAATGTAAAAATTGTACTTACTGCTAACCACATTTATGTCAGGCACATTTTCAGCTGAAAGATCAACACTGACTGGATCCTTTTCAAATTCTTCACGTAATATCTTTTTTCGCACCGAAGACGCACACAAACGATAAATTCCAACAAGATCAATTCCTCGAGCCTCTATTTCGGCTGTACACTTTTTCACAATTAACGGTACACTTAGTCCACTATTTTCCCGATTAACCACAGTTTCTAAGGGACTTCCAAATAATGGGGTTGGATTTGATGGATTTGGAGAGACAGCGATACGTTGAAAAGAAATACTTATATCTTTGTACCTTAATTTGATGCTTAAATGTCCTTTAGGTACCATTTTAACATTAAGACTATGTACGGTGGGGTCTTTTATGGACAAACTGAGTAACTTTATTGAGCCTCTGTAGCATAGTTTGTGTCTATATTGAGGATCCCATTTGTATAGTGTGAAGGAAATTATTTTGGTCTCCACTAAATCTAATTCGAAAATTTCGTCCCACTCAAAGTCCGAATCTCCTCCTCGAACTGCGGTACGAGCTTTGAAGACATTATCACACTCAATCACACAATAAAGGTCTCTGGTGGTCGAAGGCACACTAGTAGAACTACGAAAACCGTGTCCAGCAATTATATTTATCCACAAAGTACCATCAAGTCCAACACCTTTGATGTGACTATCATCATCATCACGCTCATTAATATTACCAACCACTGGAGTTGATGCTGCCGATCCGATTCTTTCACCAATCAAACTGTCCGTTCCACTGATGATTGGATTGTGGTCACTGGTTGTCTTTTGGGAGGCAAGATGATGACCAGGATTGATGGTTGACACTGAATTACTTACCGATGTTAAAGCACGTCTAGAGCTCAATTTGAGCCAATCGGGATCACCTGTTAAAATTGGATCAAATAAGAAGATGGAGAGAGGAAGGGAAATTAAAATGGCTGGTCAATGTAAAAATCACTCTTAAAAAAACTTGACACACAGTTAGTATCAGATTTAAAATTGCATTAAAATCTTAACATTAAAAACTTCGACTTAAAACATTTCCATAGAGAATAGAATTAGAACTCTAATCATTCGAACAACCCTAATCACAATCAGTTAATTGTTCTCCCTCAATTTTGTCAAGTCAATCCCACCAAGATTGAGAATATTCTACGATATTCTTCAAGTTTAGAAACGAAAAAAAAACGAAAAAAGCGTGAGAATTGAGTGAAGAGCAGTGTGACGTCAGAATTTTATTGGCTGATGCAACGAATCGTCAGCCTAAAAAAAATTGTTCCCATAAGCTATTACACTTTGATGGTTGAGGTAAAGCACAGTGAAACAAAGAGAAAAAATGCGCCAAATGATCACTTCCATCCAAGTTGTGTGATCAAAATGACATTTAACACTGACTTTTGATCATTAATGTGACAATGTTGAGCGATGGATCAAAGTGACGAAAATGATGGACATTGACAAAGTTTTCTTATGATGATAAGTATCGATTTTCGTAAAAGAAGTGACTCAACTTGGCTTATCATGTGAAATTGATTGAATAACTTTTTGCTTCCGATTTTGGTTGGTATTTTCCTAAAGTGCTTCTCGATTGGAACTGATTTTCATTCATTAATATACAATTTGACGTAAATTTATCTCTCTTCACACATGACTAGCTGGGGAAAGTTCGAAGTTGAAAGGTGATAAGTCATCATGCTGTCCTCTGATTTGGTAACTCTTGTCTGAGACTAGTCTATCAAGCCAATCGAAACCAGGTTGAAAAAAATGATTTCGATGACAAATTGTGAGAAAAAAAAGTATAATCTTTGTTCCGAAATTTTAAGATATTGCAAGGTAAACTCCAATATGAACGAAATCATGGGTAACATCACAAAATTAACCAAAGATTGTGGATAGCAATCAAGTAAATCGAATCAAATGAGACTTACCGATCAATTTTTTACTTCGAGTTTCCGGAAGCTCTGGAGCTGAAGCTGCACCATCACTATCATAATCATAACCAGAATTGAAGGCACTATTCCGCTCAAATCTAACAGTTGGCTGGGCTCTGGATGGTGTTGGCTTTCGAGGTATTGACCGTGGTAATCGTTGATTAACTAGAGAACTTGTTTGTCGAGGCAATGAGTTGCTTTTCCATGAACGATATCCACTCACAATGTCCCGTGGATCCCGAGAATCTCGAGGATCACGCCAAGAGCCGGCATACTTTGATATTACACGATTACGATAGTGAATAGATGGTGATGAATGACCACCCACTTCAGTGTCCGATACAGATCCATCCGTAGTTAATCGGCGGGTTCGAAGTATACTTGGCAGTCCGGAAGTTAGGGTTAATGAGCGTAGATCATCGTGTCTTCTTCTGGGTTGATGAAATGATGAAGGTGAAAGTAAATCTTCAACTTGTAATACATTTGAAGTCATTAGCCTACCAGCGAGAGTTCGACTTCTTGGTCTTGAAGAGATGTACAGATCATTCATATAATCTTGACTGAATGGATTCAAACTATTATCACTTTCGGTTCGATGTAATCGATTTAATCGTGATGATGGAATTTTGCGTCTCAAATGATAAGATGAACCTCCACCACCAACTTCGGTGTCAGATACACTACCATCGGTGGCCATTCTATGGCTCATGAAAGTGGAAAAATGTTGATTCGAAAGTGAAGCTCGTAAATCTTCTATACGTCTATTTTGGAGAGGTGTCAATGCTGGTGAATGAAAATCGCCCGGAAGTGATCTCAACCCAGTACGACTGGGTGGTCGAGAGATAAAATTACCCGACACATAATCTCGACTAAATGGATTAATGCAAATATCACTTTCAGTTCTAGAAAGGCGATTAAATCGTCTGGTCAAAGATGAGCCATAATCGTCCAAAAAGCGAAGTCTCGATGGTGAAGCACTTCGATCAAGTAGTGAGCGTGCCAATGATGAAGCTGGCCGACGTGATAATTCACTGACCACATTAAAATCACGCTTTAAACTAGAATACGGAGAATCAACACCTCCACCGTAACCACTTACACTGGAAGGATACACTTGACTCAAACCTCCACTCAGACTGTCCGATGTTCGAGTTAATCTCTGTAAACTCATAGATTGATTGGGTGTGGGTGGTAATATGGCACCATAGCCGGATGTCTTATTTCGCCAAGCAACATCTTGATCTTGAGCCCGCTGTCTTGCTTGCTGTTCTTGAGCCACTAATCTTCTGGAATAACCGTAAGGTGATTCAGTGTATATACCATCACCAGTTGAGCCGGTGAGACCTTTCAATCTTGCCCTCATCAAGTGTCCATTCTCTGGATCACGATTGAGTAAATCATCTTGATCACCGGCTTCAAGCTCATCTGGAAACTCTTTTTTCACTATAACCACTGGTGGTCCACGTTGTTCGTCCCGATAAACTCGCTGATTGGACAGTATTGCATCAGGAATACCCATTTGATAATTGTGTGTTCGTATGGTGAGCACCAATCGACGTGGTATAGACATAATAATTACAACATCATCTAGAGACATTCGACGAACATCCACTAGATTCACAGCTAATATTTCATCACCAACACGAAGTAATCCACTATTATATACAGGACTTTCTACGGCAATTCGTGATATAAAAACACCATCAGCTGTCCTAAATCCATCACCTTCACGAATATACAAGCCGAGTGTTTGTCCTGGACGCTTAACAATTTCAACAAATTGTACACTAGCACTTCCGTCCATTGTGGTGGGTAAATATTTTTTCCACACCTCAGCACCAGCACGACCCAGTGTTCGTGGATCAAGAATTCGTATCATCATTTCACCTCTTTTTTCTACAGTCTCTATGTGAGCGGCTGTGATTGGATCAATATAATCTCGCTCACAAGCTTCAATTTGTCGAAACATTTCAGATGTAATACCGCTAACTTTACGAAAATCGCCTTGAACAATCATTTCCGGTGGTCTTGAGCCATCACTAAAATAGGTATAATTAGATGGAAAATGGACACTTCGCTTCATGGTTGGCATGCTTGGAGATGGCTCAGTGTAACAAGCCTGCTGATAACCAGGATGAGTTAAATATTTTGTTCCAAGGTTATTAGATTCACCGATAATCCTCTGATTGGAAAGAACTCGATTATCCTGTTATAAAAGAGAAGAGAAGTGAATAAGAGATAAAGAGAGAGGGAGAAAATGAGAGAAAAAAAATAAAGAGGTCAAGAATGCCGCTAATTGAAATTTCGATTCTCACAAGATCCCGATTGTACGAGAATCTCATTCTAATCGAATAATATGCAAATTAGGAAGTCTAGAATGAATGTGTACCAATTAAACTCAGGTGTAAGCTCGCTCAGCCAAGTAAATGACCGATTAAGCATAGAAAGTGGGAGAGAAAGAGAGAGAAGAGAGAAAAGAGAAAAAGGAAAGGGTTAAAAGATTGTCCAACTGACCTTTTTGCGGCCACAGCAAAGCATAGTAGAGGCAGTGATGATATGTTGATGAAAATTTTTGACCTGTGATGATGAAAGAGTTGCAAAAAAATTCACTTGGTGATGATTATAATTGTATTAGAGCATACTTAGAACCACAAATGAATGGATGAATGAATGAATGAATGAATGAATGAATGAAGAGTATATGAGAGGATGGCGTTTAACCAGTGGCGGTGTTGGTGGCTCTTCGGCTCTATTGTTGATATCGCCAAAATGAGTTAATGAAATTCGCCACCAAAGATGTCATGTGTGTTGGCCTTAATATGAAGCAGCGAAGTACTTCGCGGATGTTATGTGAGTGAGAGTTCGAGAGTTCGAAAGAGAGAGGAGAGAGAAAGTGAGACATCACAATGTTCAGAACTCTCATCGAACTCTCTCTCTTTTTCTCTCATCACACTAACATTAGGCAACAATTCGCGGGAGAAGTTCGAGAGGTATTCGTCAAGTTCTAGTAGCTCATACTCTCACAGAAACTTCATCTCACAAAATCCGTTAAACCGTTTCGACAACATTATTCATCCCGAAGTCCATCAAGGCGTATCAAAAAACCGTTAACAAGCTGACTATTATCAAAAAACTGATCTCATTTCGAAAAAAATTAAATGATCGAGAAAATTAACACAGAAAACTTTCATGAGGACAAGCCCCGCTCTCATTCAAGTCACCATCAAATGATCATATGGATGAATCAACAAATCGAAAATATCTCAGAAGACAATGGTCAAGAAAATATTTTACCGATTATCATGCTCGTTTATATTTACAATCATCAATGAATTCCCAATCGAATCCTGGTTTTTTTTCAAACTCTCTTGATTTACTCTTCCCGGTTGAGAGAGTCTCGCAAAGTGAGTGTAAATAATGCGCTGCGCCGATCCACGTTGTGATGGTATGTGTGATTATTGATGAAGTGATTTAGTTTGATCATTTGTTTAGTTGGATAGTTGGGTAGTTGTATTGAACGATGGCTATTGATTTAAGTGCCGTGTTTAGTGAGAAAATAAATCGAATTAGCCATGATCATGGTGGATTAGTGACTTCTAGAGGAATAGCGAGTCCAATCAAATCACCACCAAGTAAAGCAACAACAACATTACCAAACAATTCTCTGTTTGCTTCCTTATTGTCTCAAAATAATTTACAAATTGGTAAAAGATGTGAACAAACTAAACAATTGATAGAGGGTGCAAAAGCTCTCTATGATAGTATTGATATAATTAAGAAAAGTTTAATTGAAAATCGACGAGATTACATTGATATGTAGTAAGTTTCCACTTCTTTGCGTCTTACTTTTTTTTGATTGTCATCAATTTATTGTTTATCACTTGATGGAATCTGATTGACACGAATAACACATAAGCAATTTATGATTGATTAATCTATCCTTTCTTTGTCCCAAGTGGATCTCTATTTCCATCCAAGTTATCCGATGATGATAGAAATCAAATTGATGAAGAAGTGCAAGAAGGTATCGTGGAGTGTCAAGCAAGATTAGTCGTCCTCAAAAATCAGGGTAAATATTATTGTTCTCATGTTCTTGTGACAATGAACCGATAAATATGATTCTCATGAATTGCTTTGTTCTCTTTTCCAGTGAAAGAAAAGGGTCCGAGACTTGGTTCTCAAAGACATGCTGTTATTTCTGCCATTATTGAATCATGTGAACTTTATCTCAAAAATGTCTGTGATACGTTCACTGAACTCCGATCTTTCCGAATGAAGCGCTCATTTGATAAGAGAAAATTAGCAAGATTAGATCGTGGTTATGATTTTGATGATGATTTGGATCCAGGAATTTTTCAACCATCATCTTCCTCTTTCTCTAATGACCATAGTCAACGAAGAAGTGAACAAGAGGAAACAGCTGACCGTTTCCTTATTGGTGACTCTTTTGATAGAGATAGTGAAATTGATCAACTGAATGATACGGATCAATTTGATACTCCAAGCAATGAACTCATCAGTTTACAGGAAGAAAATGAGAAAATTTATCAAAACTTTTGCTCTATGGTGGGCGAAACTAGGCAAGTTGAAAAAAGTTTAGTCCAAATAGCAAAATTGAATAGAACTTTCCAAGAAAATTTCTTACTTCAAAATGAAGATATTCAAAGAGTACAGACCACAGCCTTTCAAACTTCAGCTAATATTAAAGATGGAAACGATGAATTGAGAGGTGCTATTCGAAACAAAGCAAGAGCTATTTATTGGATTATTTTTGTTAACCTGGTGCTCACTTTTAGCCTTATCTTTTTGGACTGGTACAACGTATGAGAACATCTATTCAATAACTAGATTAAATCAACGAATTTTCACTCAAAAATTATACAAATCAACATATATTTATTTAAATTCATTAAACTGTTATTTTTCTGCTTTTGAATGTTTCCTCCCATTGAATGACTAATTGGTGGAGAAGGTTCTCCGCCAAAAATCCACGTAACATGTTGCACAGTAAGCAAAGATTCATAAAATTTATCATCAATAGAATTTTCCGATTACAATGGTGATAAACTCAATCAGCTATTCCTGCAGTAATACTTAAAGCTTTCGCCATAGAAAGTGTAGACGAAACTTTTAATCCTCAGGAGAATTCAAGAGAGCGAAAACTGAGCTTAAAGAAGACTTGAGAGCTAAAAAAGTGATTTACTTACTTACTTGTATGTACTTATGTCAGTCTAATGATTATGAATAAGCGTAAGACTAAAATTGTGTCCCCTTCCAAAGCATTTAAGAAGACAGGAAACAATCGAAATAACCAACAAACCCCAATCAAATGAATCTCTCATAAATAACGGTTCATTATGGGCTGCCTATTAAGGTCTATACACAAGTTTATCGAAAGAGAGAAAAAGAGAGACAGAATCCTTGAAAACAGGTGAGAAAGTGAGAGAGAGAGTCTTTTGGCGCTACTCAATATGAACTGTGTTTATTGTTTTGCTCCATCTTTTTTGGTTGCAGTTCGAATTGAATGAAGATGTTTGCAAGCATATTGTAATTAGATCATCTAAATTGTACTATTTTGTGATGCTTTCGTATTGATAAGTGGTCCAAAAAACCCTGAGGGCTTTAGTTGAACTCATGTCTTACTGAAGCTTTACCACAACAAACAGAGTGTTTGGTGGATACAGCTGTTTTCGGATGTTGTGTTTATCCTTTTGTACCATCTTTTAATATTATATTTAGAGTAGGATGTCTAATTCTAATTTTCCTGATTTTGATAAATTTAATTATGTCTACTCAAGTGAACTGAATGATGTTAATTTCCGAGTCAAAATGTAAGTATATTCACAATGTTTCCATTTGTCTTATGATACACATTGAACCTGTTCTGCATTATTATCACTAATTGCTGTTCTCTTTTCGCCCTTCATTTCAGTGGTAGCTTGGAAGGGGTTCCTTCTTATCGTAATCAAAATAGAGTTCTTATTGGAGATCCAAAGCTTAAAAATGCTGGACTGTATGATCGAAAGAAGGCAGACTTAATAATCAAATGTGATATAATTAGTAATGGAAAATCTTTGTGTCCAATTAAGCAAACTTCTTTCAGATATTTTTCGAACATGTGGAGGTAATCTCGTTTGGATACTAGTGGATCTTTCTTGTGACTAATTTTTCACTTTCTTTTCCTCCAGCTGGAATGAATGGCTAGTTTTTCCTCTAAGAATCAGTGATGTTCCTCGTGATGCAGTTCTGGCTCTCACTGTTTGGGACTCTTATGGGCCTGGTGAAATGGTACCTGTTGGAGGTACAGCGATTACAGTTTTCGGGAAGCATTCATCTTGCAGGCAAGGTGTTTATGAACTTAAAGTTTGGCCTAATGTGGAAGCTAGTCCAAATGGAGATACACCCGGAAAATGTGATCGACATAGTAATATTTATCGACTTAACAAGGTAGGCTTGATTTTATGAACTTGGAGTTTATCGATAACTTGCATTTTTTCATGTCTGTCATCCTCGAAGCTCAAGAAACGATACCATAAAGGACATATGATGAAAGTCAATTGGCTAGATCGACTTACTTTTGCAAACATCGAGAACACGACGAACCAGGAGAAGAATGTTAATCACATGTACTTATCCATAGAATTTCCCACAATACAGCTTGACAACGTGATACATAGTGTAGTGTATTTTGAAAGTGGGGCAGATGATAACTGTCATCTAACTTTCGAAAGTGACATTATTGCTGTACCGGATCCAGAATTGCTTTTTGACAACTTGGTGGAGGATAAGCATCATAAGTTATATCGTAGTGATCGAACAGGTTTCACGGATAGAGATAATAAACCTAATGCCCAAACTCGTAATTTACTGACTCATATAGTGGAATATCCTCCAACGAAAGTTTTGACATCAGACGAACAAGATTTACTGTGGAAGTATCGTTTTTATCTAATGAATCAAAAGAAAGCTTTGACCAAATTCCTTAAATGTGTCAATTGGGATTCAGAAACTGAAGCCAAACAAGCAACAGAACTTTTGTCTTCTTGGGAGCCTATGGACATCGAAGATGCTTTAGAACTACTCTCTCCTCAATTTCAACATCCAGTTGTGAGACGCTACGCTGTTTCCCGACTGCAAGAAGCTCCAGACGAGGTAAGGTTCCAATTTTTTGAGAAATTAACCATCTAATTGCTCCTCTCTTCCCCAGGATCTATTGCTTTACCTTCTACAACTAGTGCAAGCTCTTAAATACGAGGATTTCAATGAAATAGAAGCAGGTCTAGAGGATAAAAAAGCATCTCTAACACCAGGATTCTTTGATTGCGAGAAAGATCTTATGTAAGATTTGAAGCTTCATGGATTGACTTCCCATTTACTCATCTATAATTTTATGCACAGGAAATTGAGTACAAATTCTGACACATCCAGTCACTCTGGGTCCGATAATCCTGCCATCGATGCACTCGAAGTTATAGTGAATCTTCCTCCTCCATCAAAAAATGTAAGTTGGAAAATTTTTTGAATCGTTGAATTCTTTTCTAACCTCCGAATTATTTGCAGATGGACTTGGCCACTTTTCTAATTGAAAAAGCTGTAGCTGATGATGTTTTAGGCAATTTTTTCTACTGGTATCTGGTAGTCGAGAGTGAGGATCTCAATAGCAATGCTAGTGAATCCCTCACTGCATCAACATCTACTTCAATCAGAGATAACAAAAATACCAAAATGTACATGACAGTATTGAAAAGATTCTCTGATCGTCTCAGCAAGGGTGACAAAGATATGAAGCAGCGTCGTGTCAATCTTGCTCGAGAGCAACAGTTTGTCGAGAAATTGGTGCAATTGATGAAATGTGTGGCACGTGAGAAAGGTGATCGAACCAAGAAAATTGAGAAACTGAAATCATTTCTCTGTGATACAGAAGCTTTCAAGATAAATTTCAAATGCTTCGACCCCATACCTCTACCTTTGGATCCCAAGATAAGAGTTCATGGGATCATTCCTGAAAAGGCTACTTTGTTTAAGAGTGCCTTGATGCCTAGTCTCTTAACTTTTTTAAATACCGATGATTCTCATTATATCACCATACTGAAGCATGGTGATGATCTCAGACAGGATCAACTTATACTCCAAACAATCACTCTTATGGATAAACTTCTTCGAAGAGAAAATTTAGATCTTAAATTGACACCCTACAGAGTTTTAGCAACAAGTAGTAAACATGGTTTTGTGCAGTATATCGAATCATGTCCGGTAGCTGAAGTCATAAAATCATACGATATTCAAAAGTTTTTCCGAGAACATGCACCCTGTGAGAATGCTCCTTACGGTATTTCACCGGATGTGATGGATACTTATATCAAATCTTGTGGTGAGCACTCAAAAACCTTCTCATTTACCTGGATTAATCTTGCTCTCTTTTCTTGATGTAGCTGGATACTGTATAATTACATATCTTCTTGGGGTTGGTGATAGACATCTTGATAATCTATTGTTGACCAAGAGAGGACATCTGTTCCACATAGATTTTGGATACATTCTTGGTCGTGACCCTAAACCTTTTCCACCCCCGATGAAATTGAGTAGAGAAATGGTGGAAGCCATGGGCGGTATTTCTTCAGAACATTATCAAATGTTCAGAAAACTCTGTTATACTGCATTCCTCCATTTGCGACGTCACGCCAATCTCATTTTGAATCTTTTTAACCTTATGGTTGATGCCACTATACCAGATATTGCTCTTGAGCCTGATAAAACTGTTAAAAAAGTGCAAGACAAATTTTGTCTTGACCTCAGTGATGAAGAGGCAGTTCGTCATATTCAAAGCTTGATTGATGAAAGTGTAACTGCTGTTATGGCCATTCTAGTTGAACAAATTCACAAATTTGCCCAGGTAAGTTTAAAATTCTCTCTTATTTTGAATATATTTCTAAGTTCTAATTTGTCTCTTTCTTTTTTGATCTTTTCCAGTATTGGCGGAAATAAGCTCAATATATCATTCATGTGCCTTGATGTGAACTTCCATTTTATAAAGTTAGCTGATGTTGTGCTTTATTTTCATTTTTTGAATAAAAATACTATCAATACTTCTTTGTTTCACTCTTGAACTCTGGAATTCCCCCTTGCTTTGAGCTTCATCAGAGCTCAAATTTGATGGCACTCAGCGGGGTGTCAAAATACGAGATTCTTCTCAATGATCTGTTGAACGAACTCATCCGAGTCAAACTTTCCAATAACATCGTCGACAACATCTTCGATTGCTTCGAGCTCCGCTGAAACTGGCCTTTTTGGTTTATTATTATTGTTATTCCAGTTATTCGGTCTCCATGGATCCTTTGGGCATTCACCTTTTATCGCTCTTATAGCTTCTCTTTCAGCTTCCTCTCGTTCTTCATCGCCCTCTTCTCGATCGGCATCTGCATCTGCATCCACTTCGGGTCTTAATTCTCCAATTTCAGCTACAAGCCTCAGAATTCGTAAGATATTCAAGGGTAGCAGAATTATTCCCTCTCTGAAAATCGAAAAATTATTGAAGTGTGAAACGATTAACCTCGAATATCTCACCTGACAAGGAACTCCAAAATTCTTAGAATCAACCTGCGAAAAGAAAGTATGAAATGAATAAATTAATTATAAGCAAACGAGTTCTGAAGCCCAATCAGTCACATCTTTTCTTTTATTTTCTAAGATTCAACAAGAAGAGAGGAGTGAAGATTCCAACCTATACCTGCTAAAAGTGTGAAAATTGCTTAATTTGTAATCCACACGAATAATTGTCATTAGGATAATAGGACGAAGATCATTAATCAAATGCTTGCACTGATGAGCTCAAGAGTGTAACCGATAATTGATTTTTTGGGACAATGTTTAGCATAGTAGTGAGATGAGACACTTGATCGTTGATAAGGCTAGATTTTATGCCCGATTTGCTGCAAAACTTTGCCATTTCATCGTTTTAGATCGAAACTTGCATAAAAAACCATGTAAATGAATGAATGTAACTATAGTTCTCTAATATTTATGCATTTTCTTTCCTTACATACCTTGTACCAATGAAATCATCGAAAAAAATCCATTACACAAAAAACTCGCGTGGAATAACTCGGATAACTTATTTTTTTGGAGGTCATCTTGCCCCACGCTAGTTCATGACATTGAGCTTTGATTATTTCATACAAACTTTCGATCCTGAAATAAGTTTCTGAGAAAAGTTTCCAATTCACTTACGGTATGAGGAGTGGGAGAAGGATGGCATCTCTCGCAAGTCTCAAAAGTGCTCTAAGAATTCTCAATATTCTGTAAGAGACGATATCAATGTGAATTTATATCCTCTGAACAGGGAACATTTTTTCAAGTAATTAAGGAACACTTTGAGATCAAAAATTTAACTGATTTGATCCTTAGTCACTTACAGTAACAGTAGAACAATTGGAGGGATGATCAAAGCTGGTGGAGCAGCTACATAGGCTGGCATAATTGATATCATGAGGATGATCACCAGAATAACCTCTTTCGATTTTTCCATTTCGATCTAATGACACACAAGAAGCTGAAGATGCTAAAATTAGAAAATCCTACTAAAAAATTGAGTTTATCCAAAAACTGACCAATTTTCAATCATCAATCACATTAATCAGAAGGAAACGGTATAAAAAATACAGAAAAGTTATCAATAAGCACTTCAACACCGGCAGAACGAATGTTCAAAAACAACGATTAAAAATGAACAGCAACTTTGAACAACAAACTGATGATAGTTCGAATCATCTTACCTGTGATTCAGGTGGCATGTGAACTGTCAGTGGGCTGATTTTAGAAAAATTTTCCCTGGAAATCGTTCTTATCAGGTTGAGTAGTTATGAGAGACGAACACGGAATAAGCAAATGAACAAATGAGAACAAACATAAAATACAATAAATTGATTTATTTTGTATTTACACGCCATTTCTCACTAAACATTAGCGTACTTGAGAAATTATTCAACTCTTCTTCATTGACTTATTAGAATTATTCTTGAACCGTGAAATAGTTTTCACACACAAATTAATTACGATTATCTTGTAAGAATGTTCAAAAGTATGATTGTATTCACAAAAATTCAACCAAAAAAAGTTCGCCTTCTCATCATCGAAAGCTGATACAATTCTCATACTACCATCGAAAACTGACCCCCCAACCAGCAATACTAATTTTTCATCAGCCACCAATTAACAATCAAAAAATGAATGCACAACCTCTTCCCAGACATTCTTCCCACTCTTTTCTGGGCGCTAATATGTGGTACATGTTAACAAGCATGATTCTCTTTGGGATTGAGAATTGAGCGCGCTTCAATGCTTCAATGCTTGAGCAATCAGCAAAGCTTGTCTTCGTAATGCTTTTGTATTGGTTGTTGGTGTGAAAAATAACTAGATTTTGAGTTGATATGTTTACATTGGATTTGATGGTGATTTAATTATAGTCTAGTTTTATTTGGATCGTTTATAATGCTGTTAAGCTGTTGAGATAGTATAGATTGTTTCAAAACAAGTGTTGATTGATTGTTATTGAACCAATAGGAAACAGCTGATTTGACCAATCTTCTGATAATCTTAATCAATTTAAAAAGGTGAAATTTTATTATTTCATAGTGATTAAGGTAAGTGTTTTTAAGTGGCTGTTTGTTGTTTCTTGATTAATTCAATTGTTTTGTTGTTGTTAATCTCTTTTGCAATGTCTTATTTAGTGTCAACATTAAGGAAAACAGAAATGATGCCTATGCATGGTAATAGACCTCCAATAAGACCAAACAGTCCGGGATCCTATTTCACTGCTGATGATATTAAATTGGAACTACTTCGAAAACAGCGACTCATTAGTCCTGGAGGTGTTGAAATGTATCCTGAAGTGCCGGAGATGGTTGATAATTATCGTGAATTGGTGCCACTGGAAAATTCGATGGTATCAACCTCCACCTCTTTCGGTTATGTTAGCAGTGTTTATCGAGCTGTTAATATTTCGACTGGAGAAATATTTTGTCTACGAAGAATCCATGGATTCCAAGCTACCATGAATAATTACCGATCTTTGTGCAATGCAATTGATTCGTGGAAAAAAATTGAACACTCAAACATGGTTTCATTGCGACAAATTTTTACTACCAAAGCATTTGGTGATAGTTCTCTGATCTTTGTGTATGATTTCTTTCCTGGATCTCAAACACTGATGGATCAATTTTTCTCTCATCCCCAAATCAAGCCTTTTGGACCATCTGTTGGTGGTCACTCTTCCACAGCTCGTCCTTACAGCCAGCAACAACCATTTCGCAACAAGCTGTTACCAGAATCTGTAATATGGACAATAATTATTCAGCTGTCTTCGGCTATCAGAACAATACACGCCAATAATCTTGCATGTCGTGCCATTGATCCCACCAAGATCATCATTACCAGTGGAGGACCCGATAATGGTCAAGGTTCACATTATAATCAGTTCATGAATCCCCTACATTTGAATCCTCGAGTTCGTCTCAGTTCATGTGGTGTATTCGACGTGATATCACCTAATCCATTCCCTGATATGCCTGATTGTCCAGCCAAAGCTTTGATTCCTCATCTCCAGCGAGAAGATCTCGTATCTTTTGGAAAAGTTTTGTGTGCTCTCGCCTGTAATTCCTTGAGTGCCATGGATCAAGATTCTTGGCCTCAGTCTTATGAAGTGATAACTAGAAACTATAATGGTGATCTAAGAACTTTAATATTTTTCCTTTTAACGGCTAAGAGAGGAAGCACAATCAACGAAATAATGCCAATGATTGGAGGAAGATTTTATGCCCAACTAGACATGGTCTATCAGAGATATGACTTGGTGGAATCACAATTAGCCAAGGAACTTGATAATGGACGACTTTTCCGTCTTTTAACCAAACTAGGAACCATTAATGAGCGACCTGAATTTCGAATGGATCCACAGTGGTCAGAAACAGGCGATCGATATCTTCTTAAACTGTTTCGTGATTATATTTTCCATCAAGTGGATGAAAATGGCCAACCATGGATCGATATGGGTCATATTGTTTCCACTTTAAATAAGCTGGATGTTGGTTCGCCTGAGAAAATTTGTCTCGTATCACGAGATGATCAAAATGTACTCATTGTCTCTTTCTGTGAGCTGAAAAAGTGTTTCGAAGCTGCTTCCAATGAACTTCTTAGACAGTACTAGAAAAACTTATTTAGAGTCATTTAAGATAAAATTTTTACCTGACTTTTGAAGTTTTTTAGTTTTATCATTGAACATTATCAATGAATCTTTCTACTCAATTAAATGATTAAATTTTCAATCAATAGCTATCCTTGCCATCATATTCATTGCTGTCAATTATCAATCTTCAATCATCTCCACATATCAGATCTGTATGGTCCACAGAATTCCGAATTCCGAGAACTTACCATTGTGAATCATGGCCAATCCATGAGCAAGTGGCCCAGAACGTTCATCATCCGTCATATCCGATCAATGAATACAAGATGGGGACAACTTTCAAAATCTGTTGTACACAGACTTTGAAATCCACTTCCTTCTCACAATCGAGAGACAATCAATCGAAAGTAAGGTGATTAACTTGGGATGAATTATCAAACATGGGTCAATTCAATTTGATGAGAAGCTTGTTGATTCGCGCGCTTACAGTACATGAAAGTTCATTGGTTGCCTTCTTATCACAACAGCAATTCCTTTAAACTTCTGAATCAAGTTGAAGTGAATGTATTAGTGATCATTTGAAGTGTTTAATTGGGAGAGTAACTATCATTCGGTGTGATTAACAGTTTGATTGCTATAAGAAAAGATTTGTTGACATTGATCATCTGTCTTTGAGTGAGATATTGTGAGGTGATTAATCAAGACAATACAATTCTAAGATATTTTTCTTTTTGTATTTTGAGAGGTAAGTAAATGTGTGGAGACTTTTTTTTCACCTAAATCATTTGATAAGTGTTTGTCATCAAGCAATTTATGATTTATCTGCATCCACATGTCAGTGATGAAAAATTCCTAATACTCGGTCATCTATTGGCAAATTATATAGTTACACAGGTTATAAACTAAGATGCTAATTGAGAAAGGCTATTTTCACTTTATTGTAATCATTTTCTGCTGATTAACGTTGATAATGCCCTAAAGTTATAGTCAATTCACTGACTAACATTAACTCCTTTGACTAACTATTCAATGACCTCTGAAAAACTCAGCTATTCAACTTGAGTGAATCGAAGTTAAGCCATAAGAACGTTGACATTGCATGATATTCGATTGAAGGAGCTCGTTCTTACATTCAATTGTGAAAGTTAGGTGAAAATTTTTCCGAATTTTTAACCAGTGAGAATGGAAAAATCAGTTTTTTGTTATCTAAATTTGTTGAATGAATCTACAGAAGTTGGAATGAATCAAAATTTCAGATTATCCATACTTCAAATAGAATGCTGTGTCATTTTTCCACCCTATTTTGAGATGTTCCGTTCCGGAATTTCCTTTCCCGGTCCATGTTGCGCGAAGATGAGAATTTTTGTATTGATGGGAATCAAGTTAAACGTTGCCAAAAGGATGACAAAATTCTGTTTAACTCTTCTATCAACTAATCAATACTTTCATTCATTTTCCTTTCGATCTATTGGAGGTCTTTATGATCTCGGGTTGGACTCTCAATAGCTTAGGAATATTTTCATCGTCACTTCGAGCATTATATAAATTTAAGCCAATCTCGTATCACTTCGTGCATTCTGTTCCGAAAAGAATGGCATTCAATTATCCCAAACCAAGACGTGATGAATCGGTAATCGATGAAATTCATGGGCATAAGGTAAGTTTTCTGGACGGGGATGTTTCTGGGTTCATGGGCCTTCAGAGGAACTTATTGAGGTATTTTCTTCCCAGATCAAAGATCCTTACCGGTGGATGGAAGATCCGGAGTCTGAGGAAACACAAAATTTTATTCATGAGGAGAATAAGATTACCAGAAAGTTCATTGATCAGTGTACTTTTAAAGAAAAAATAACCAATCGGTAAGCTTGTTGGCAACAATTTCTTCATTCTCAACAAACTATTTCTCTTCTGTAGACTGCGAGAACTCATTGATTATCCCAGAATAAGTTGTCCAATAAAGTACGGTGACAACTATTTCTTCACAAAAAATGATGGCTTACAAAATCAGGACGTTTTATACATCCAAGAATCTTTGGATACTGAGGCCAAGGTTTTCTTAGATCCTAATAAATTGGATGAAAAAGGGCTAATATCTTTATGTTCATGGAAAGCCTCGAGAGATGGTAAACTCTTGTCTTATTCCCTGTGCGAGTGTGGTTCTGATTGGAGAACAATTAAGATAAAATCCGTTCCTTCCGGTGAAGATCTTGAAGACAAGTTGGAATTTGTGAAATTTTCAGGAATTTCATGGACCCATGACAACAATGGATTCTTTTATTGTGTAAATTGAATGTTTTGAACATTTTTTCACGTTGATGAAAATATTCTCCATTTTTCAGAGGTTTCCAACCGGAGAGGGCAAAAGCGATGGAACAGAGAATACTCAGCCGCTCAACCACTCAGTTTATTACCACAAAGTTGGTACAGCACAGTCTGAAGATGTTTTGATAAGTTGTTTTCCAGAAAATCCAAGATGGCTATTGGCTGCCAACGTTAGTGATTGTGGAAATATTTTGTTCGTTTTTGCACGACAAGACACCAAGAATAACGCGGTTTATTATGCACCAATTGAGTACCCGATAAAGAGCGAATTTAAGCTCACCCCTCTGATAAAGGGGTTCGAAGCATCTTACGACTTTGTTGCAAATGATGATAAAATTGTTTATTTGCATACAAATTGTGATGCCCCAAATTTCAAGATGATCAAAATAGACCTGGATCATCCAGAAAAGTCTAGTTGGCAAGATGTGATCCCTCATCATGAAAAAGATGTCCTATCTCATCTTGCTTGCGTTAACAATGATAAATTAGTGACCATCTATATGAGAGATGTTTGCGATATCATTCAAATCAGAGAATTGCGAACTGGATCTTTGATTGTCACTCCTGAAATATCGATTGGAACAATTGGTGGCATCTCGGGAAGAAGAGTGTTGAAAGAAGTTTTCTTTTCCTTTGTGAATTTTTTCACACCCGGTATTATCTATCGTGTTGATATGGAAAAGAACTTTGAGATTTCAGTGAGTTTTTTCCTCGAGAATCGTTATGTTCTGCATTTTTTCCAATGCTCTCTCGATTATTTGTAGATTTTCAAAAGGATCGATACAAAAGGCTTCAATCCTGATGATTTTGTAGTGAAACAAGTTTTTTATCAATCAAAAGATAACGTGATGGTGCCTATGTTCATCGCTCATTCAAAAGTAAGTTTGACTAATTTTGCTCTTGAGATTGTGGACTTGATGGTTCTTTTTTCAGGATTTCAAAAAAGATGGCAACAGTCCATGTAAGCTTTACGGTTATGGTGGGTTTGATATTTCGATTCAACCTTACTACTCATCATCGACTATAATGTGGCTGAAAAACTTTCGTGGAGTATATGCCATTGCCAATATAAGAGGAGGAGGGTTGGTTATCCTGATTTTCGTGCACAATTCTCATTTTTTCAATCACGCTCCTCACAAAAATAATTTTTGAATGTTATCAGTGAATACGGTCAGAAGTGGCATGATGATGGAAGGTTGGGTAACAAAATGAACTGTTTCGAAGACTTCATAAATGCTGGAAAGTATCTCATCAAAGAGGGCTACAGTCACAAGAACAAGTGAGTTATTCAATTATGAGTTTGAACTATCACTGCATATTGAAATGATTTTCTCGATCATTTCTTTTGTGAACTAGATTTCACACTTCGATCAAAACTTGAATATCTCCTCAGACGAGTTATCTGAACTTTTTACTACTGAGTTATTTCCTTACAATTCCTTGGAATTCATCCGTTCCAAATTGATGAATTTATTGATCAATATTGATTTTTTCAGGCTTATTATTGAGGGTGGTTCAAATGGAGGTCTTTTGGTTGCTGCCAGCTCAAACCTAGCGCCTGATATTTTTTCATGCGGAATTTGTATGGTTGGGTAAGGTCTATCAATAATTTAATTTTTCTTTTCTTCCAAATAAATCCTCATCTCACTGCCATTTACAGGGTGCTGGACATGACTCGGTTCCACAAGTTTGGAGTTGGAAGGATGTGGAGAGCAGATTATGGTGATCCTGAAGAGCAAATAGACTTTGAGAATCTCATGAAGTGAGTTGAGAGTTGCTATTTCAAGTTTTGTAGGTATGGCTGAACACTTATCCAAACTTGTAATATTCCCTCAGATATTCCCCTCTTCATAATATACCTCAAGGAATTAATAATTTTCCAGCCACTTTGGTTATTACCGGTTAGTCTATGAAATTTCATTCCAAGGATCAGAACTTGATTTTTGATACTTTCATAGGAGATCACGACGATCGAGTTGCACCTCTTCACAGTCTCAAATATGCTGCTGAGCTCCAACATACATTGGGAAAGATAAACGACAAGCCTATCATGCTTCGTGTAGAATGTCAAGTGGGACATGGGGCTAATAAACCTATCCAGAAAAGAGTAAGCTAATGAACCATTTTGAGTGAAATTTTAATCTAAATCAAATTTTTCAGATTGAAGAGACATCCGACATCTACAGCTTCATTGCTCAGGCTCTTCAGCTGGACTTCCATGAGTGAATATGACTTGTCGAAATTTGGTGGAAAATCTCGTATGGATATCATTTGGACATCATCAGTAAATGTGGAGGCAACGAAAATTCAGCCCTCTCTCTTGAATTCAAGCGAACAGATCTTTTTATGATTGAGATCCAATTTCGATTAAAAATAATTTGAGTAAAATCGAAAGTCTCAATTTGTCCATTATAATTCCTCTTCTAACCGATCAGATCTCATCTCTAACTGACAGTAAACCTATAAATCTGGCTTGTTCAAGGACCTATGGTTATCTGCTAAAACTCCATCAATCTCTCACTCTTTGGTTCATTTAGAGGCTTTTGAAATTTAATGTAAGGTCTCTCTATTAACGGTTTTAAGAAACCCAATTCTTAGTCAAGAATTTTCTCTTCATTATGACAAGTCACTCGCCTCATTTAATGTCATCGGGATACCAACAAGAACAATCTCTCTTGTAGTAATTTGAGCATCCTAAACTCGATGACCAGTGTAACGAAAGTTGATCAGATCAGCCTTAACAAATGAGAAATTCGATTCTTAGAATTGTAGTTCGATAATCGAGAAAATTGAAAATCAACTTATGGCAGAAAAATGGAATAAATGTCCTTCTCAATGCTGATTAGAACAAGGGCCGTTTTCACGTGATAAATTATAAGTTTTCCATCGAAAGAGGGATTCCTTCCCAGGTAATTTACACAAAATCACTGGCTAATGAGGTTAGAAGGGTGTCTGTGATGACTAAAATCGTCATCAAATGATCTGTAAATGTAACGGTGATGCTTGGGGAATCCCCGTTCCAGTAAGTTTTCTTTGAAACAATTTCTTGTGAAAATGTAACTTTTTATTCTTCTTTTCATGGTGAGTACTATTTTCACGTTAACTATCATAGATCGTGTGAGGAGCTTTCTCAGAATTTTTGTGAAAACATGAAAAATGGAACCAGAGCATATTCTCAGCAAAATAATAATAACATACCTTCTAACATTATTATCTATCAAGATGGTGTTGGTGAAGGGAACATCGAACATGTGAGAAAACATAAAGTGTTGGATGTCAAAAAGCAGTGAATGAGTTTCGCTCTCCTGGTCATGCAAAACCTATGAATCTGATCTTCATTCTCATTAACAAAAGATTGAATGCTCGATTTTTCATTGAAGGCAAATCAGATAGCCAGTACTATAACTGTGAGTCCGGCACTGTGATTGATACTCAAGTCACCTCTCCAAAAAAGAATGATTTTCATCCCATCAGTCAGAGAGGTAACTGTCACACCAGCACTCTATGAAGTCATTGTTAATGATCCCAAAACGAATCTGATTGACCTCCAGACCCTCGCTTACAAGTTTTGTCATTTCTATTTCAATTGGCAGGGAAATTCGAATATTTTTGGTGATTGATGAAATTTTTTTGAATTTCTCAGGTTACAGTCAATGTTCCAACACCTTGTCAATATGCCCATAAACTCGCATACTTGGTTGGTCAATCTCCCCATAAGCAAACACATACCAATCTCCCAAATAGTCTCTATTATCTGTGGAAATCAGAAGGAACTGTATATTCCCTCACCTGTCCATTACTGTTACCTGAACTAACTCCAACAATCACCTATTTTTATCTATTTTTCAATGGTGGAAAAATTTTCGATTTATTCTAAATCTTCCACGTGAAGATTGAAATCAGACAAAAGAATCTTTTTCCGATGATAGCATAAATATACCATTCTAGAGTGAGTAATCAATACCATGACCGTAATTCAAATTCGTTCCATTCCAAATTTTCTATTCTACATGTATACATGTATATGTATTTCATTTCGCTATCAATGCATCTTAAAAAAATTTCTATACTCCAAGAAACTTAAAACAGGGACATTCTAGATATTCTAATTGAGATCAAGAGAACACTCACAATTTTCTTCAACTACCATGTGAGTGTTATTGAACTCTAGATAGCAATCCTTCATGAATATAATATTACAAAACTTAGATCAACATATATCGTCTCTAAATGTCATCAAAACTCAATATAGTCGGTGTTTTAAAATGTGATAAGTCTATGATGAAGTGGGAACCGAAATCGTTAGCTCAATTAATGATATTCACCTTAGTTATATAGAGTGATGCATGACTCTCGTTTCATTTAGGAGAGAAGTGTCACTTATATCATAACGATCATTTGAATTCAGATCGAAATAAGTTTGATAAGATGGTGAACCCAATGGTCTATGAGAGCATCTTTAGTTCTATTGAACTTCAGAGAGTCAAAGGCTTACTAAAACTTCAAGTGTGAAAGTTTATTTCTCCAAACCAGAGTTATTGTCATTCACAGAGAGAGAGAGAGAGAGAGAGAGAGAGAGAGAGAGAGAGAGAGAGAGAGAGAGAGAGAGAGA
>QZCP01000842.1:0-60000 GCA_003956705.1 Brevipalpus yothersi
GAAGAGCTCCATTATAATGGCATAGAAAAGTGATTAATCGAAGACAAACGCTTGTTATCAACGGGGGGTGCATACAGTTTGACAGTTTCTCATCCTCATCTTCACAGCATCCCCGACGACTGATGTTATCACGCCTTCACTCTGTCTTCCATCTCAAGCCTTTCCATAGATTCTTCCTGGAAAAAGAATAATGATTAAACTAGCAATGAGTGTGGAACCAAAAGAGCGAAAAAAACTTGGAAACGTGCAAAACAGCCGAGAGCTGCCAGTTTGAGCAATACTTGAGTATGAGAAAAAAAGTGAATGACTATATAGAGAAAGAGAGAGAGAGAGAGAGAGAGAGAAAATAGTAAAAGTAATGAAATGATGAGGATGCTGAAAAATGAGAGTGACTAGAGGGATGTAACACTTCGAGATTCTCTCTCTCTCTCTCTCTCTCTCTCTCTCTCTCTCTCTTTCTCTCTTTCTCTCTTTCTCTCTTTCTCTCTTTCTCTCTTTCTCTTTCTCTCTTTCTCTCTTTCTCTCTTTCTCTTTCTCTCTTTCTCTCTATCGCTTTCTCTATCTGTTGTTCAATAATGAAATAATGGAATACAATGAGAAAAAGAATGGAGAGAAAGAGGAAAAAAATAGAGCCTCGATACATTCGCCAATTCCAATCATTCACGCTTGTCGATAGTGTATCAGGAGAGGCGAGGTAATCGAACTCCTCCATTAATTGTCTATACTCATTTTGAGACTTTGCCTGTGGGGTGTTGAAACTTTTTCATCAACACAGGAGTACAGCAAACACACACACACACACACACACACACACACACACACACACACACACACAATAGCATGTATGATATACTAGCTCATGACCCTTTGGTGTTATTCTCGAATTCATTTGGTTGCCTGTCAGCTTAAGCAACTTGCCACTAGTCAATCGATTAGGTTAGAAAAAGGAAAACGATAGCCAATAAGTCAACTAAGCTTGATCATCCCAGCTTGACCTAATGAATATCGTGCAGCTTGAGAGGCTGTAAGAGTGTGTGTCCATGAGGAGTGTGAAGAGAGAGAAAGAGAAAGAGAGAGAAATGATATTGAATACTGGCAAAGTGCATGATGCATGATGAAAGGGAGATGAAACATGATATTCGGTTGCATTCTAGCTCATGATCATCACGGATAAGCAGATCTGTGAGTACAGTTAATTCATCTGAGCTGGAAGTAGAATATGTTAGGTTTTGTGTGCGGGAAAGAAGGAGACGAATATGAAGAAGAAAGTGAAACTCAGAGGCAGAATGCAATCTGTTCTCCGGGTATAGAATGAATTCAACATCATCTATGAAAGATGGAGAATTTCTTTCACAGAAAATCATTTTCAATCGACTATTCTTGGACAAATTTTTGATCTTCCTCTCGCTTTCTACCTTCTTTTTCTCCAAACAGATTCATAAGCTTCACATCCAGCATTTTTCAGCATCGGTCATCCATGGAAAGTGTCCAGCATCGCTCATGGGAGATGAAGTGAAGATGAAAATGAGTAGAGAGTAAGATTGTTTGAGGCATCCAAAGTTGCCTTGGGAATACAAGACTTTCATCATGTTCGTGTGTGTCGAAAAGATGGAAGAAGAATAAGGATAGAAAGAGAGAAGGAATCATCGAACTTTCATTGGCCAGTGAACGCCTTGAATATTGTTTGTGATGGCGAGGTTTGGCTGAAGGGCACATTCAGTCAAGCAACAAACTTGTACTGGTAGATGTACACTGTTAAGCATAATCCATCCAGTTTGAAGCTAGAATAAGAAATGAAGAACGCGAAAAGAAATGATGGACTGGTAGCTTTTCCTATTCTATTATTCCATGGGCATCACTAAGAATTCCAACTTCATCATAATGATATTATCATTTTCTATCATTCGGATTCTCATCATCCTTCCGTTCCTCTTCCGCTTACCACTACAATTGCCCTCTTGCTCTCTATTCCTTTCTTTCTCTCTTCCTCTCTTTATCTTACCATGTCTTGTACCAACATGTACATCCCATGCATTCTTCTTATACTGCCAGATTTTGTCATACATTTCCACTTGTTCCTTATCTTTATCATCACCCTGTATGTGGAACCAAAATTTATGTTTTCCCACTTCTTATTCTCATATTATATTCCATAAGATTATAGTGAGAGGAAGACTTTTCTCTGAGTCGATTCAGGATTTATGACTGTCCATAGATGGTGGTCATAAATGATTTCTTTCTAAGCAAGTCATTTTTATCCATACATGTAAATGTCTATGGAGATTTACTTTTGCTACTCTCTCTGTTGCATACACAGACTTTTGCTTGTATTCATCTTCTACTCAATTTTCAGGATCCAAAAAGATGAAGGCGCAAAAGACTCTCTAGTGATTTTGATGCCGATGACCTCTATTCAAATGATGATGATAGTCCACCCAGTTCGATATCTTGCCTATTCCATATTATGATGGGAAGTATGGGCTTCCTATGTAGTGTGCAACAGAAATGATCATTGAAAGAGGGAGAGAGAAAATTTTTCCACATTCTCTTGTGCTTCTCATGGTAATCTAATGTTCAACATTCGATTCAACTACGATCGATCGTTTCCAAAGATCTTCATCACCGTTTCGTTTCTATCCAGCAAAAGAAGGAAGCAATCCCATGAAGTGTCATGAAGAAACACTTGACACTTGAGAAGAGAGAGAGAGAGAGAAAGATAGAAGAGTGAAGGATAAAGATGGGAAGAGGAAATCTTCACTCACTTGCTGAGACAGCTCGACGATCCTTTTGGCAAAGGGATCTACTAGTAAGGAATCGAGTTGTGATGGCGGTTTTTTTTCATGGCCTACTAACGTACTTCCATTGGATGACGATTACTTGCAAAAATTGGTTCAATAATGGTCAAATATAGAGTGGACCCATGAAATGATTGTACAGTTATCTCTTTCTTTTTCTCTCGCTTTCATTCACTTCGTTCAATGGTTTTTGGAGAGGAAAAATTCATCAAAGTTCAAGTAACCATGAAAACTCATCGATGAAAGCATTAAATGATACAGAGTGGCTTTGAAAGGGAAAGAATTGATCAAAATGATTTCATTGGTAGTGGATAGATTCACTTTTTTACCTGGTTAAGTGTCCTAAAAGTGTGAGATGGGAAAATACTTTGAGAATCCATTGGAGGGCTGTTAGTTTAGGCCTTCTTGGTATATTGGAATCCAATGTATTTCGACGATGATAGTCTTGTATGTACCTGAATGAGATAGGGTGAAGAAAGGTAAAAGTTCAAGGATGAGATGGATTCAATAGTTTGAAGAGTAGAAAGAGGTTGATAGAACGAATTGTACAGAGTAAAAATTGAATTAACCCTTCTGATGATCTGAAATTGACACTCAACCATAATGAAAGCTTCCACACCAGATAAGTACATTCTCTCTTTCTTTCTCTTTTCCTTTTATTCTATACATTAGAATTATTTTTCACCAATGAATTGGAGTCCAATAAAGTAGGCTCCAATAGTTCAATGGAACGCTGAAAAGCTTCATGCTGATACCTTATTTGTGATGAAGATATGAATAGTGATCATTATATTAAGCTATCATCATACTAGATGATGATCATATCAGCATGAATTATAAGGGCTTCATCATCATCCTAGGATGTGTGTGTATGGTGGTTCAAAATTGCTTCCTAAAAAGTCTTCCACCTTCCATCTTATACTTATGGGCTCATTATCATGCAAAGAATTCACTCATTCTTTTCATAAGCCATCTTTCTTTCAAGCTTGTCTTGCATAACTATCACCAGCCAAGTATGTACAACGAGCCATTCATGATTGTGGTATATATATGTGTGTGTGTAAGATATGGAGCATCACTTGAACCATCTACTACCCTCAACCTTCTCCATAGCCTTCTTGACAATTTTTGGTGAGGTCCTGAACAAGACATAAAAAGTCTTCGCCAACCAAATACAAACACATACACAAAAGAACTTCAATCATCATGCTTATACTGGGAAAATACAGTTTGGGAAGAAGAAGAAGAAGCCAGCTGATTTTGAAAGTGGTGAAGCATGATAGTTGAACACAATACTTCAAACCAGCAGGAATGTTGATAAAATAAGACATTTAATTGAATTAACAGTGGAAAGAAGGAAAGAAAGAGAAAGATAGGAAAAAAAGTTTCTCTCTCTCTCTCTCTCTCTCTCTCTCTCTCTCTCTCTCTTTCATCTCAAGAGTAAAGCTAATTCAAACTCGAAAGTTTACTCAAGGATTACTGAGGATGTCGAATTGAGATCACTCAAAATGTATAGAGTATAAGAAGAAATAAGAAGAATGCTCCAGCTTTTGGGCTATAGTTTTGCTGCCAAGAATCAATCGATTTTGGAGCTTGAAACCTTGTGACTGGGAATAAATTTGCATAAATCATCAAGTTATTGGCTTTATTGGATGGTCTTAAAAATATATATATATGTGTGTGTACGGATAAGTTGAATTGAACAGCTTTCAGGACTGTCAATCGAAATGCATGGAGGTGAAGAACGGAATAGAAGAGAAGGGTTTGCAAGAGTTGTAAAAAGTCCGAAATACTACTCACCATATTAAGCTGAGAATATTCACAAAAATGGACGAAGTAAGAAGTACATATAACGGTAAATGCCATTGATCTTTTCTCATGTAATATAATGAGTAGCACAAAACAACTTGTATGGCAATATCGATGATTGAAAAAATCAAAGTTATTACACTGAATGCAAATGGGCAGTTATCTTTGTATTCACACAAGTCTTTTATCAAGGGCAAACTTTTACTGTTCACATCTTGGACGGCTGAATAGTCACGATATTGATGGTATCGACGATCTCGTCGAATATGATTATTTGGTAGAGTTTTACTATTGCCGTATTCATTTGGGAACGTCATAAACTGTTGCCGAGCGTCATATGTGAATAAATCAAATCGCATGAAAAGAAAGAGGAAGAAAGAAGAATATTTTTAGAGATACAATATAAGTTGAAATTATTCCTCTGGATATATCAGAATAAATGATAATATTATGCAGAGGAATGAAAGAAAGAAAGAAAAAGAGAAAAAGTTTTCTCTTTCAACTCACATAAATGTCACCAACAGTCTTGGTTGTTCCCGAATCAGTTCCATTATC
The DNA here is from genome assembly GCA_003956705.1 of Brevipalpus yothersi. Lineage (NCBI taxonomy): Eukaryota > Metazoa > Arthropoda > Arachnida > Trombidiformes > Tenuipalpidae > Brevipalpus > Brevipalpus yothersi. Next base: position 5,160 of record QZCP01000842.1, read on the forward strand.
GGTTGGACTACTTATTTCACTGTAAATTTCTTCACAATATTCCATTTTATTGTTGTCATTGCTTCGACTGTACCATATATAATAGAGAAGAAGAGAAAAAATAACGTTATATTTTAGTCATGGAGATGTTGAAATGAGGAAGAGAGAGAGAGAGAGAGACATGAGTACTTTTCACGATATAATGGTCATCGTTGGCTTTGGGAAAGTCGAATAGTTGAACAAATGAGAGATAACCTTCTTCTATACTTCAAAATTGTTATAACATGAATGATAGATGATCTGGTTGAACATTCTTGGCATTCAGATCACTCATACATGTACATTTTTCGAATACCCAGCTTCTGCGTACAATGTTCCATCTTGATAATGCATATTATGCATGTCTCACTAATACACTACAGTAGAGACAGAGATAGAGAGAGGCCAATGACTGATAAAATTAATTCAGTGATGATTTGAATAGTTTCAGTTATTCTGCACGCACTAGAATGTTTGTGCAGAGAAAAACTGATGATCAAATTTGATTCCCCAGTATTTAGATAGACAAGAAACCCAAGATATTATTCCAAATTACATGTTGATGGCAATGATTCGATGGAGTTGAATCACCGGAAAAAACACATACACACACAATTGTCCGCTAAATTTACGTTGCAATTCACTTTGGAATTTGTTGAAATACAGAGAGCCAATAGATATCAGCAAGTAAGTGAACCAAAAAGATGGTGAAAAAGAGAAACAATATCAAAGTAATTAAATGACAATTGCAGGCTGAGTTCCACTTATCTTGACCTATGGTGTCCAAGAATGCTGAGTAAGCCTGTGAACTGAGCTACATTGATTACTTTGTCCAATGTTCCTCGTAAATTTTAGCCATTGAAAATTTGAGAGTGAATTTTCATGTTCTTGTTTCGATTAGTCTCTTTTTTTGGTTACACTATACCATTTACCATTATCCAGTAGATGATTGTTGCATACACCTTTTAAGGGCAATTTATCATGATGGTATTTTGAAATTCCAAAATTGTAATCATTGTGATGGGTGAAATAGCAATAGCTCTGAATAATTTTAATGCTCCAGTGATTCTTAGAGAATAGGTATGCGCCTATTGGAGGAGTATTTTGTATTCCTTTCCTTTTTTTTGCTCCACTCAAAATCAGATCATTCAATTCTGGGAATGAAGCCTAAAAATAGATAAAACCCTTTTATGCGGAAGAAACGTTCACAAAATTGGACTCATTTTTCAACTTTGAGAGGCTTGAAAGAATTTGATATTGCTTCAATTTAACCACTGGCGTATAATATATATATACACACATACACATGGTATATTCCAGGTTTATCCACGAGTATAATGATGAAAATTCCATTTGAGAATCGAATGACCACAACTGGAATGATTATAGGGAACTCACAGAGACCCACACACACATATACACACGAATGTAATGTATTTTTCAATTCCCAAAGTGTCCAAAGTCATAGTAATCATCATCACCATACTATCACAATGATAGACTGTTCTAATATCAACTTTGAAATGTAGGCACCGGTTAATGTAGACACCCATAGGCAATGTGTATGTATGTGTGTTGGTGGAAATCTTTTCTCTGTAACCCAGAGCGGTCTTTCGTTGATGGGATAATGAAATCAAAGAAATCTGTGGTACAGTTCCATGAATGTGAGTGTGTGTGTATACGATGTGGTGAATCCCGAAAATTGTATCACCCCAATTCGAGAATCAGACATGGTGATGAAGATGATGTAGATGATTTTCTTTTACTTGAACTACACTATTTTTCCTTCTTACAGTATAAAAGGGCTTCTCTTTTCCATTCATTTTTGTTCTATCTCTATCTCTCTTCCTCTCTTGGACACCAAAAGTAATTTATTTTATCATTGAATCACTCTCACACACACACAGTACCACTAGATGATTGTGACATCTCAAATCAACTGGATACTCACGGGCGATGTTTTTCCATTACATTTTGATTTTCTCTCTCTCTCTCTCTCTCTCTCTCTCTCTCTCTCTCTCTCTCTCTCTCTCTCTCTCTCCATCTTACTAGTACACCTCAGTATTACAACACAATTTTCCATCACTACTACTACTACTACTACTACTAACTATTACCATTACAACTATCAAACTGTGGCCAATAACACACATATATATATGAACCATGGAAGCCACCGAAGCCACCGAATGTCACGCATTGTCTATCCTGGAGGCAAAATCAGCAACAAAATGAATCCAATTGAAGGCAATTGGTGGATGAACAGCGAAAGATGAGAGAGAAAGTTGAGTGTTCAGCAAAATAGTCCATGAGACCACCAGTTATTGTCTAGAGAGAAATGTCCACATAGATGAGGTTTCTCTTCTCTCAAATCCCATGGCTTGATTGGTGTCCCCGAACGCATACATACACACACACATGCATGCATACACATGAAGGGAGAGAAAATTACGATGTCCATAGATATCATCAATACAATACTGATCTGACTTGTCCATTCCAAGAGGATCGACTTGCTATTTACTCTCGTTTTGTTTCGCTCTCTCTCTCATTTCCAATCCCTACCCATCGATGTCCATAAGTGTCCATGGATCCATGTGTGTGTGTGTCCTTTCCAATTTCGATCAGTTAATGCAACAGAAGGAGAGAGAAAGAAAGAAAGGCCGCTGACTACATATACACACAACTGATATGTCCAATGAAGCCTCTGTTAAAAGTCGATGGTTGAAAAAAAGAAGAATAAATGATCAGAGGATTGATCATCATCATCCATTCCGATGGATGCTGTCGAATGTATGGCACCATTGACTGGGTAAATGGTGAATATAATCATCAAGCAGCATCCAAGACTGATAGCCAATCAAGTGGATTGGTCATATATTTATATTGTTTGGACGAAAGATGGACACATACACATTATTGGTCCCAGCAAGGGGCAGCATTGATCAAATCTTAATCACTTGTTCATAAAACATCAACATATGATCATCATCATAAATTTAAACAAGTCACCAAAATGTTTATGAGCCCATCACAGTACACATGTAACCATGTGGATTCGATGGTAGTAACATGTCTTCTCCTCTCTCTCTCAGCATCCGATGAATCATATCTGGTTAACGGCGATAATATCCTGGTTTAAATTGCATCATGGACGAGAGTTTTCTTTTGGGTAGATGATGTAATTGTCAACTTTTAATTGCGAGGAAAACAAGTTACCATAAAGAGTATGTGATGGATGCATCATGGCGGGAAAAAAGTTTCCACAATAAGTTTTTGATTTCCATTCAGATTGTTGGAATTGTTGATCAAATCGTTAGCGATAAATTTGAAAATCGAAAATGTTTCTACCCATTTCAAATTATGATGCAACAATTGTGCCGATATAGTGATGAAGCATGATAAAGTTCAAGAATCAAATATAAACCGGTTGTTTGGGTGAGGATAAAACACATAATCAACAAGATTGACATGTTGAAGGTTGAAAAAAAATGAATGAAGTATGGAAAAAATCCAGAATTTAAGACAAGATTGTAATTGATTTACAGCCAAAATTCATTTTCTCTCTATCTCTGTACATGTATTTCTATTTCTTTCTATCCTTTTTTTCGTGAAAGTCAATACAAGAATTGGATTTGGAATTGTTCAGAAAAGAGAGGCAAAAAGTTTCTGTCTCTCATCACTTACCCATCGTTATAATGAGAGTAATACGATTGAAGATTACAGTCCTGCATCAGCATGGTCATGATGGGGGATCGAGATGATGGCTGGAAAGATTTTCCGAAAATCGAATCACATATACACAGAATACAAATATACACACACACAGATAAGAAGAGTGGAAATTACACAGAGATACACAGGAAAGGAATAGGAGGAGAAAGAGAGAATATAAGAGAAACAGGAAAAAAGGAGAATAATTTTCACCCAACAAAACTATCTGATTTTGTTGCTTTCGTTTTCACATGAACTCGATACATGCTCCATGATAACTGAACACTTTTCTCTTCTCGCTCTCATGACATGCTTTTTTGGCTCCCTTCTTCGGACTCATTCAATTTGCTTACTCTCTCTCTCTCTCTTCAATGCTATCTCCCTCTTATGCTCTCTCTTTCGATCTCGAGATCCTCGCTCTCCCCCGCTCCCTTTCCAGCATCCATCCAGCATCCGCATCTTTTTTTCCCTCCATCCAGCATCCATGATCTGGTTGGAGAAAGAGTACTCGATAGCTCATTCTCATTTTACTCACAGAGAAATGTACTGACAGATTCCTCGGATCTCTCTCTCCCCGATTTCTCATTGTCTTGACTAATAATTGTTCTGATCTCAGTCTGTCGATTGATTTTCTCTCTCTCTCTCTCTTTCTTTCCTACTATTTTTGATCTTTTTTCTTCATCTTTCACTCTCAATGTGCCTGCTACTGAAAGGCCAAGAATGTATCTCGGATTCATGTGAACAAAGTTGGGGAGGAGGAAAAGGAGGAAAAAGAATAAGAAAAGAAAAGTATTCCTCTGACCAAGTAACTATGACAATGGGACAACTGTAATCGCATGTTCACTAACTCTTCTCACTGACTATATACTTTTCCAAAGCAGCTCGGAAGTGATTAGTTATCGGAGACTCTCATGGAATGAACTTCAGGAATCCATTATCGACCATCACAAGACCTTTTCAATCTCAAGGTTTCAACCTTTCAACACTCTCTCAAGTCTTTTCCATCACACTATATTCAGAACTTTCCATTTTAAGGAGAAATAAGGTCCTGAAAGGTGACTCATTTCAAGTTGATTACATGTCCTCTTGAATCTTCATTTTCTTTCATTCTCACAGTAAATCATTCAATTGCAACATTGATCAATGTAATCTTGGCATTACAATCATAATGATCTCTCTCTCTCTCTCTCTCTCTCTCTCTCTCTCTCTCTCTCTCTCTCGTTCCCTTTCCCTTTCTTTTTGTCTTTTGTATTTCCTTAGCTCACAATTGACTAGAACTCAGGTCAATACGGGCTTCTCCATCAATCTTACTCCTGTTTCAATCTCTCTTCTCAGATATTCCCAATCGATGGCCGATTGAAGTAAAGTTGAGTAAGATATGGGAACCTCCAGGATATTCTAAGAATAGTGTGATGATGTTGAAAAGCAAATCCGAAAAGCAATCCTGAATCTTTTTCCGGATCTCTCTCTCTCTCTCTCTCTCTCTCTCTCTCTCTCTCTCTCTCTCTCTCTCTCTCTCTCTCTCTTTCTTTCTTTCTTTCTCTCTCTCTTGCAGGCCATTGAGCTTACAGGAAAGCCCAGGAAATGAGTGAAAAAGGAGGATAGTGAAGTGGTCTCTTGAAGAGAATAAGATGACAAGTGGAGAGAATGAAAATATTATTTACTCATTGGATTATCATTTTGATGAGAATGATCGTGGTCATCATCTTGACAGATTCGGATTTTCGAGGATTTGATTATCATTACCAATAGCTGTATCGGCTGAATATATATTTATTGTCAAAGCGTATCCAAAGATTGATGTCTTCCGGAACATTCCAAATTGAGGAGCATTATCATCATTTTTATCATGATAATCATGTCCTCAGTAAGTTATACTGTAAGAATAAGCAACTCATGAGTATCCAAATGAGGGTAAACAGTCCCAGTGTGTATGTACATGTATATGTGCTTTAATACTGGGGAAAGTATGCATGGAAAAAGTTCTAAGATGAATCTCTGCTCTGCCTACACCTTCTTTTATTTCATATGATTTCAATTTTGATTGTTCTTCAAGGTAAAATTTGTATTCCATGCAGCATTATCCAAATTGACTGGGAAAATATTCATCTTCACCTTCCAGTCGATGAAGTTTGAACTGAACATTCGAAGTCAACGAACTTGCTTTCATCAAGTTTCATTTTGATCATGCTAAGAAATCACTTTTCTTCCTAGCAGCTGTAATAGTTCCCAAAAATCAATCTAATACACATCCAAATGGGTAGGTTAATCAATTCACAAGCTCAACAGTGGCAATAAAACGCTCAAATTTTCACCTTCACCGTACACGCTCAAATCTGATGTAGCTTGTTGACTGAACTTCTCGTAAAAGAAAGAAAGACAGAGAGAAAACGAATTTGACTTGGCTTTCTAGATCAGTCTAGTGAGTTGCACTGAATATGCAAATTAAGCAATCTCACAGGAATTGGAAGATAAAATACCTCGAGAGAACCATACATACATGTACCCATCGACATTGCCTCAACTGTGGCTTGTGTGTCTGTATATAGAGAAAAAGTCCGATTCTGATGATTAACTATTCGGTGTTATACCAATGAATGAGAAAGAAAGAAAGAGGGAAAGAGAGAGAGAACCAAAAAGTTCATGATCATTTCAGCCGAAAATTTCGCTCACATCTTCTTTCCTCTAGGATCTCATCTCAAGTGTGTAGCCCTGAATTTGATTTTGTTTGTCTAACTTCTTAAACAAGGATGAGCATCCATGCAAGCTTTGCACGCCCATACTACTGTATATCTCTCTCCTTCAGCAAACTTCTCCGCCAAACTTTTCCATCCGCATCTTTTTTTCATCCCTCTCTTTCTCAATTCTTCTCAAACCATAGCCCACAGTGGCCAGGATAGGGAAAATTCTCTCTAATCTGATTGAGAGAAAGCAGTCATGCATCGGGCATTCCAAGTCACTTTTGAAGGCGACAATTAGATTCCACTTCCCATTGGAGCCAATGGCAAAAAGTTTAAGCAATAGAATTACGATGAATGTACAGATAAGAATAGTGAATAGTTTTGTGCGACGGCTGAGAACTTTTAGACAAACCTATTCTATGCCTATTTGAAATTTTTTCCATGATCAGGATTTGCGATATTCATCGATATATTTTTTTTGTCCCTTTGTCAATTTTTTTTGAATAAAATTTTTCAAAAAAATATGAAGCACTTTGAATTTTTCAGTCATTCTGTGAACTATTCTTATAGATTCCACAAATTTCTTCTATTGTACTAGTTGTGCATAGGTACATTTGAATTGCTCAGCATAAGATTGAATTAATTAATCAGCTTACATTTCTGAAAACTTTTCCCGCTTCTTTATGATGCCAAATCCTTGATTCCAGAAGTGTAATCAAAAATATCTCAGCCACATCATCAGTCACATGAATGAAGTGATCTCTCGAGATATCGAGGTTGTTGGCCCATATTTGTATTCATATGATAAAAATTTTCTCTACCAAATGTGCGAACACACTGCCTCACGAACAGAGGAATATGAATACACCACATTAGGTAAACATTTGGAAGACTCGTGGGACCCACAAGAGAGTAGACAATCTGAATATGATAGATTTAGCAGAATGTTTCCAATGGGACTGAATTCAGTGCTTTTGTATACTCGATAACAATACTCTTGTGTCTTTTTCCGGAGTAGCATCAAATTATCTTCTCGACATTTTGAGAGTTCCCGAGAAAAGAGAGAGAGAGAAAATAGATGTAAAAACCGTTGATCTGTTCAAGTGTCAAGCTGGTGGATGTGTGTTTGTAGAGATGCTAAACAGTCGAGCAAGAGGTACTTGTTCCGGTAGATGATCCACACTTCTCGTCTGCTTATGGACATTAACTTTGACAGATCAGCTGATTCCTGTGTACTCCTAGGATCTTTCTCTCTTGTATCAGCAAAACGATGATGATCTGCTTGTTTTTTCTACAGACCTCTCTCTCTCTCTCTCTCTCTCTCTCTCTCTCTTGGTGATCTCGGAGACTTCAGTTCCTCTGCGAATTCTCAGAATAGCGTCTTCAATATTCTGGCCTAGTATTTTCACAAATCGCAATGGGAATTTCCTTCAATTGAAGAGGAGATAGGAGAGCAGAAAAAATAGGAAGAAAAAATCATCCAGAGTTTGGGTGTTGGTGTTAAAAAAAATTTTACAGCAACCGTCATTGTAATCGAAAAATTCGTTTGGAAATAGAGGCTGACAAAATTTGAATCAAAGTCATGTTGGGTTTCGAATGGAACGAAAAATTTTGCTGCTTGAAAAAATTGGAACTGATGAAAAGTTTTAAGCCACCATTGCAACGTAGTTTCAATGCTTCATGATGAAAATTCATAATGAAAGGGTAACCAATAATGTTGAATTAATGATAATTAATGGTAGCTCCACACTTTCATTCTCAGTTGGAAATGCAAATATTTTCAATCATTTATTAGTCATTTTGAGAACAGTTATCTCCACTCGAGATGGGAATTGTTTTTGTCATCTTCACTCAATATCAGCTTCAGACAATCAACGGAGAATAATTGTATTCTTGGTACCTCTAAAGGGAAATTGTGGCCTCAAATGAATAATCCATCTCAATGAGTTTTCGTTGTGTATCTTACATGGAAATGATGATAATTATCTCCATTGTCTTCTGATATTGTTAATGAAGTTATGAGGTGATGTGTGCTTATTACTTTTCATCGCATGCTATGAGTCTTTTCGATTTTTTTTGTCGCCTCAAGCTTTTGTTGAACGTAAAGTTGGGTATTTTCCGTTCTTCTCTTCTTATTTCAAGATATGCCCTAAAGATACACTCTTTTGACTGATTTTCAAATCAAAACATTGAAAAGCTGGCAAACTTGTCTTCTTTGACTAATTAAATTTTATTTTGAGCTTTGATTTAAGATCCATAGAAGTGTGAAGATTTATTTAATGCCTAATCTTAGTCTAGGAAAGCTCAAAGTTCCTTATCAAAACTCTTGAACATGGGAGTTTTTTTATCAATAATCTCCGTAGAGAATTTTACACAGGCAATCTAAGAGCTATAAGTTCTCGATTAATAGAGATACACGATATCGTACTACATGATACAAGATGACTGATACATCTTAATACATTTTGAGCTGATTAAAGATTAATTTTGCTCATGATAAAAGTTTTCCTATGGTTTCTCAAGCTTTCGGGTATTTCCAGTGTATTTGAACATGTCGAGCACCCAAAATTGGAATCATTGAGCAGAATTCAAGACACACATGACAAAATCAGTGATCAATAAGCTTAAGCAGAATTTTCTATCAAGAATACAGAGCGAGAAAGTTTGATATGCCATGTGGACTCAATTACAAACATGATTCCTCTTTTGTTCCTCGTTTATTCTCGATAACCATTGATGAATGACCAGAATCCTATTCACTATTCAAGTCACTGAATGAACGTGTTAATCATGATCAGACTTTTCCATGAATACAGGCTCCTTTGTTTATCGGACTACATTTCACCGAATATTCTCAATCATCCTATTCACACACACATACACACCATTTTTCGAATAGTTCTACTCGGACTATTCCATCTGATACCTCTGTATATAAACTGAAACTAATCTATCTATTGCATGGTTTGAATGGGAATCAGATTCACTATTGACATATCGGTTGAGAATATGATACAACATGGAGGCAAAGTAGCCCATGTCATCTACTAAATCGCAACATTCAATTCATACTAATGCTGATTCTCTGCCATCAGTTTGTGGTAGAATTATCAAATTCACTGAACAATAAGTGATAGAGCTCAGTGAGCTTGAAGATTCACTTTGACAGTCTACCAGGGCCACCGGCGACTATCAGGCGCACTTGACCTAATTAAGGGGCAGAGTTGGCACAAGTTGTGCAAGAAACTACTATCAAGTTGATAGGTATAGAAATGATTTATTTAGACAAGTGAATGGTTAGTCGGACAGAGTTTCGACAGGACATAAGATTAAACTACTCTGTGTCGAGCACTAGTAGTGATCGACTTTTTATAGCACAATGAGTGAGCTCCAGAGGAGCAGAAGATGGAGATTAAGCAAAGACAACTCGTTCGATTGGTCAAGAGAAGTTTCTCATGGCCTTGGTCAAGTTGACCAGTTTGACAAGTGCTAGTAGCACAGAGCAAGAGATTATAAAGTGAAATTGAGAGTCTAGTAGACTCGAACATAGAAAAACCCAAAATATAAAAAGAACCCAAATTATAATTATTGAGAAAAGAGATTAAATATAAGAAAATGAAAAGATTAAATAAAGAGAGAGAGTGGAAGCCGTGGCTTCATCGGGGAGGTCAGAGTTTCTGCTGACAAGTTCTTTTCATCATGAACTGATCGACTTTCATCCGTTTGATTTGCAATTGTGACATGTGATCGCTATTCAAATCTGGTGCTGAGTCTTATTTTTATATTATCATCCAGCCAGCATGATAAAACGGTCATCAGGAATCCTTTCGATCATTAAAATTAGTTGGGAAAATTGTCTCAGACTTTCACACCAATCTAACAATTCTTCGAGAGTTGCTACACTCCAGAGAAGTTCTTTCGAATGTAAGAATTGACTGTTTTTCTAACGATCCTGGTAACATTAATCTTGAATTATCATGCTATTGGGCAATCTTGAATAAATTGAAGAAAATACTTAGGAAAAAACGACTGAGACATCAGGAAAAAATTGAGATCTTCCAATATTATTTCAACTGGTATTTTCTAATGTACTATAGATCAGCAAAATTCTTGCTCAATATCTGATTGAAATATCATGAAAGATTTTATCTTATTTCAAATTATTTGAATTGAAATTGAATAGTTTGCTTATATCAGCAAGATTGAATTGAATGAGGAAGGGAAAATATTTTCTCCCTCTCCCATTTCTCATACCAATATTTATAGATTTTTTTCTCAATAACTACAAAAATACCAATAAAATGCTAACAGGGCAAGATATTCCTAAATTTTGAACTTTTTTTCTCGAGACAAATCTTCAGATGACTGTAAAAGTTGGATGCTGGATGAAACAACAAATAAGATGATCATTGTAAACATATAAACTGTCTACAGTAGCAGCAATAGTAACGTATGTATATATTTTATTCCTCTGTGACTATCGATTTTAGCTTGCCATCTACCAACTTCCATAACAGAGGAGAAAAAATATGACAAAATTTATTGTTCACAGAGCATTCATATATTCTTTATTCACATTGGCTTGAAAGACTTCTATGAAGTTAAAGCTATTGAGTGTAGTAGCATATATACATGTATATATACACAAAATTTATGGATACATAGGAAAAAATGGACAAGAATTTAGATCCCAAAAACTCGACAAGTTCATATCACGTTCAAGTCAAAGTGTTGGAATAATTTGACTGAAAGTGGTCCTCTCTTCAGGAGGCAATCTGAGCTAAAGATCAGAAATTCTGAAAGTTTTTTCGAAAATTCACTAACTTAAGATTTCAATTCAGAGTATTCGGATTTGAATAGTTGATCGCTGTAACTTTTTTCGACTATTGACTAGAAGATTTTTTTTGGTATCTCATCTTGAGGTTCCTGGAGTGAAAAAATTTTTATGACTCTGTTGACAGAACATTCACCGTTTATTTTACTTTTCGAAAATCGATATTTCATTAAAAAAAGAAATTCTAGCGAGTCTCATGATATTCAATTCTCAGAATGGGAAGAGAAAACAATCGATAGTCGGACAAACATTGGTCCAGCTATAATGAAGAGAAGAAATGAATCAAAAATATTGTGGTTCTCATTTTTTTCAGTAACTTTTTGCAAGTTTTCTCTTTCGGATGCTGCCATGAAATTGAAAAATGCTTCGTTCAATCTTTATTCTTTTGACATATCTCGTGACAATAAACGGTAAGCCAATTCATTATCTAGTATTTTTGACTGAAATTAATGATAGTTTCTGAATTCATATAGTTAATTCTATTTTATCCGTACTCAAGATTTCCTCATGATCGTAAGATGCAATTCAAAAATTTTCATTCTCATGAAATCAGAGCTAGAAGCAAGTTCAAAAAGCTCCTGTTTGAATTATTCCTGAGAATCTGATTGCTTAGCTACCTTTTGGATAGTTAATGTGTTGTGGCTGAGAGGTGGATTTTTGCTGTTCAGTCATTCATGAATTAAACATACGATGAAATAGAACATCCAAACATCCGAACATTCTAATCAATTCAAGAAATATTTCTAAATTAGGTCAAGATTGCCCATTTTTGCGTTTACCACCTTATGGTGAATGGCCTTTGGGTCAATGTGCAGCTCGATTTAATCAGAGGTGTCTGATTGGATGTCAAAAAGGGTTCGAATTGATCGGCTCTTCCCATCGAACTTGTAATCCAAATGGCACATGGACTGGAGAAGATTCTCAGTGTATAAGTGAGTTTCATCATCGGAAGTAGTCCATATTTCCCAAATATATTTCCTTAATGATGATCTCTCTCTCCCTCTCTCTCTCCATTCCTTACTCTCTAGATCGAGATATTTTATGTCCACCTCCACCTTCCGGTTACTTGGATGGTCAAATAGTTGGAAACTGTATGAATTATGCTGGCTCAGTATGCTCACTCCAGTGTCCATCGCAATCGAAATATTTATCAATATTATGCAATACCAATCGTACATGGTCATCGCTGACCGGTGTTTGTGAACAACCAATTCAATCATGTCCACCACTCAATCCACCAGTGAATGGTTTTTTTCAAGATGGACGATGCCCAAATGCACCAGGATCAATATGCAAATTTCGATGTCAATCCTCTCTCATTCTCTACGGATCAAGTGAGGTTATCTGTGGTCAATCAGGTCAATGGTCATCTTCCGTTCCCCAATGTCTGCCTAATGAGGCTCAGGTCACTCCGAGACAAAGTGTCACATGTCCTGATTTGACCATTCGTTTTCCGAATGGTGTTGTTATTGGTGAATGTAGACAAGCTTTTCCTGGTCAACGATGTTCACTTTCATGTAATTCTGGCTTCGCTTTGGTGGGTCAATCGCTACTGACCTGTTCGGTTACTGGTCAATGGGATCTACCTGTACCTGTGTGCAATCGAATCTCATGTCCACCAATGGGTCAACTAATCAATGGTACCACAAGTGGTGATTGTACATCAGGAATACCCGGAAGTGTATGTAGATTCACATGTAATCGAGCCACTCGACTGGTCGGCTCTGAGACATCCAATTGCTCTGACACAGGCCAATGGACATCTCCACCACCCACATGTCAACCGATTACATGTCCAGCATTACAGCAACCGGTGGGTGGCCACTTGGATGGTCAATGTTCACCAGGCACCTCTGGATCGGTGTGCACAGTTCGTTGTGACGAATGTCTCAGTCCAACATCCAATCCAACGTTACGCTGTTTGGACACTGGTTTTTGGGATCAAGTGATGCCCGAATGTCGTCCACTACAATGTCCAAGTCTTCCCCTACCACCAAACGGTGGCTCATATTCCGGCTCCTGTTCACCGGGTGTATGCGGTGAAGTGTGTACACTCAATTGTGGTAACAATTATTCGCCCACCATGTATCGGCTCCAGTGTACTCCGAAAGGCTGGAAGCCCGATGAGATGCCCCGATGCAATCGAATTACCTGCCCATCTTTGCCGGCAATCGAAAATGGTCTAATGGACGGAGCATGTTCACCTGGACTGGCCGGTGAGTTGTGCTCATATCGATGTAATACTGGCTTTGCTCTGGCCGGTGAGACACGATTCAAGTGTGATACAAGCGGAAATTGGTCAGCTCGAGAGATACCATCGTGCAGTCCACTTCAATGTCCCAACATATTGCCACCGAAAGGTGGCTTGACCACTGGTACATGTACATCGGCAACTTACGGCAGTGTGTGTATACTGACCTGTTCACAGCCTCTCAATTTAATCGGTGAAAGTCGTCTCCAGTGTGGTAACAATGGCCGATGGAGTGCCCCGGTGCCAACGTGTGCCGAAAAGCCACCCACACCGTGTCCAAGTCAACCAGCTCCGTTGAATGGTCAAACTTCGGGCACTTGTGATCCAGGTCTAGCTGGTCGTCGATGTAATTTTGTTTGTGCCTATGGTTACTCAATTGTGGGTCGATCTGAGTTGACCTGTGGAATCAATGGTCAATGGGATGGTCAAGCGCCACAGTGTGGCCTGTTGACCTGTCCATCGATTGGATATCCGGAAAATGGTTTCACACGTGGTGATTGTGCTCCAGGACTTCCGGGAAAGAGTTGTACTTTTGTGTGTGATAAAGGCTATCGAATGGTTGGCCAGGACACCATTGAGTGTCAAGGTGATGGTACATGGTCTGGTGCTACACCGAAATGTTTCCCGTTGATATGTGAAGGATTGCAGCCACCAGAGCCCAATGGTGGACTCCAGGGTACATGTAATCCCGGGATCGCTGGACAATCATGCTCATTTACATGTCCCATTGGTTATCGAATTGTTGGAGCCACAAATTCGGTTTGCCAATTCAACGGAGCTTGGAGTGCTCCACCGCCAATATGCCAGCTGGCCACATGTCCATCCATTACGGCCCCTAGATGTGGAACCGCTGAAGGCGCATGTAGCCCCGGCATACTTGGGTCTAACTGTACTTTCTCGTGTCTAGAACAATGTACCATGGCGGGTGAAGCCGTTTTGACTTGTATGGAAGAAGGCCGATGGTCCATGCCACCCCCTGAGTGTAATGGTGAGTGAAGAAGGCGCTTTTGTGTTTCTGTATTCCTACGTGTGTACATGTGTGTGCTGTGTGCTATAAGCTCACAGATATTCCATTCAATTTTTGGAAAATTTTTCATCATCACTTTTCCTATCTGGTTAATGGAAATAGCCACATGAGTCATGATCAAAATTTCGTGCAAAATGAAACAATTGCTCGAGGGAAAATGCTTTTCTTTTCGGGCGTTGGTCACAGAGGTCCACTTTTGGGAGCTCATAAAATAAACAAAAGTTTTCTTTTTCTCTCCTCTTTTTTGGCCCTGTTTCACTTGGACTCTAGGTGAACAGAGTGGAGGCAATCCTGGAGGCGGTGATGGAGGAGGTGGTGGAGGGGGTGATGATGGTGGAGGGGGTGGCGGTAGTGATGGTGGTGGTGATGGAGGAGGAGGAGAGGAGACGACCACAGAGCCTGATTATGTGACTTTGTCCACTGAAGAGGCTGGAACATACTCGCCAACTGAAGAGGAACCAGAAACAGAACCTCCAGATGATGGAGGAGGTGGTCAACCTCCTGAGCCATCACCTGGGCCTGGACCTGGGCCCGGACCCAGTCCAGGACCAAATCCTTACCCTAACCCTAATCCCTATCCTAATCCTTATCCTAGTCCTAATCCTAATCCTAATCCTTCTGGTCGCTACTGTAATTCACTTGCGCCACCCCCAGGAGGTGTTCTTGTGGGAAAATGTGCACCAGGAATACCTGGCAGTAAATGTTCTCTAGTATGTTCTCGAGGTTATTCATTAATGGGACCCAACACAGTGGTTTGTACACCTCGTGGCTTGTGGACTGGTCATCTTGGTCTATGTAGAGGTGAGCAATTTTTTGCAACCAATTTTCTCACTAAGTTTTTAGAAAAAACTTGTTGAATGAGGGCTTCACGATATTTTTATCATTTCTTTACTTTCTTAGCTTCTGGACAAACGGAAATGCTAGGTTGTTCTTCAACCCTTGGCTGTTGTCCATCTATAAGACCTCCAAGAGGTGTGAGAACGATTCGTTGCTCCAATCAAGTGGGCAGCAAGTGTAAATTAGTGTGTCCAGCTGGTTATAAGCCCAATATCAATAGTCCAATCATTTGTCAGCCTAATCGTGAATGGAGTTATCCAGCCAGTCAAATGCAATGTATTTCTCAGCGTAGAAATATGCTTGTTCTCCAGTGGACTATTGGTTGAAATGTTACTGAAGAGAATTTCAAATATTTTGTCCTGAAAATTTTGAAATATTTGTCCGAGAATTCTCGGAAGATGATCAGTTTTAGAAATTTTTGTTCCACTCCAACTGAATTGAGGTTTTCAATTTTTGATCTTGTTGATTCAATCAGCTAGCTCAATTAGAAGATTCCAACATTCTCATGCATATTCAGACGCATTTATTATCTATTCCTTGATGCATTACATTCTTTCTCTGTCTCCTACCATATAATCATGCTCTTTTCAACCTTTTCGACAATTCATTAGACTATTATGATAATCAGGGGAGAGAGAGATCTATTAGCTCATACAAATCGCTAGAGAGTCATAAAAGAAGTCAAACAATTCAACATGGATTAGTCTAATCAGTGGAGTTCAGATTAAATCTAGAATATGAATGAGAGCGTAAATATTATCCAAATAAATGTAGATTTTATTCTCATAAGTGATTTGATAAACACAAAGCTATTTTTATGAGATCATAATCATCGGTAGAGAGAGGCATCGATCGTTTATATTTTCTTTTGAATCTGAAAATAGATTTGAAAGGCTTATGGTGAGATATTTGATATGAAAAATCATAGAGACCAGGAAAAGTCTTTAAAGTATATTTTCGAATCATGTTTTCGGAGAAAACACAAAAATTTTTATTGTACCAAAAGAATAGCAGTTACCTGTGACAACTCTTCCATCAACATCATGTACAACAGACATGTTATTCTTTATCTCAGAATTTTCAATCCCAAAATCGATACAAAAGTGAGATAGATAGAAATAGGTAAAGAGAGAGAGAGAGCAAAACTTTTCAAACTATAAGTTTGAAGTCAACAGATACCGATTTCAAAGTACGGTGGGAGACCAACATCATGTCAATAATCGACCGGTATTCATTATAAAATGATCATCTATACATGAAATGATCCATTGAAAATAATGGTGATGAGGCAATGAATGCTTATGGATTGATAAAAAAGTCTGGCACCAAACAGAACTACACACGCCATACTTGATGATGCATAGTTGCTGATGATGTTGTTTTTGAATCAATAAAAGAAACCATCAAGCCGGTATGAGAATATGTTGAGTATAAAAGAACAGAACAAAAAAAACACTGATAAATGAAATAAAGCGTCGGTTGCTAAGACAAAAAGAGTAAGGAAAAGTTGGAGAATAAATTCAAATTCGAATTTATCACCTATTCTCGAACTTATGATTATCATTTGGAAAAAATTCGCTTAGAATGAAAAGTGTCCACAATAAACTGGCTTGAGCCGAAAAATTTTTCCTGAAATTATATATCTCATATATCTCAAATGAGTCAGTGATATTTTTTTCCTCTCTATTCATCGAATATTTTGACTTGAGGTATCCTTACACTGTGTATGTACCTTTTATCGGCTGTCTCTTCCTCTCTCTCTCTCTCTCTCTCTCTCTCTCTCTCTCTCTCTCTCTCTCTCTCTCTCTCTCCTATCATTAATGAAGTTTTTATTCAATCAAAATCAATAAGAATCATCATCAATCTAGACGATATCTTCCTGGGACACACATTCATCGGCAAAAAAGAGAATCAATATTATAAACTGACACCTACAGAGAGAGAGGAAAGCCTGTGGTGTTGGCTGGGAAAGGTAATAATGATGAAGAAATACAACATGATTTTGGTCGATGAATTAAGACACAGTAAAGACTCATTGTTATAGTCTTTCGATCGCTCTTCATTCATTCTCTTTTCTCTTCACTTCTTTTCCTTGGTTACAGTTCCTATCGAATTTTTTGTTTTCCTTCCACATTTTCAGTCAGTCTCATGAACATATTCATGTACACACACAGTCAAATCTATTATGGCCTAAGTTGACGGGTCGGTAGAACATCTTGGATCTATCTGCATATGCTTTCTCTCTCTCTCTTTTTCTCTTTCATTTCTTACCATAGCAACCTAATGAGTAACTGTATTATATCAAAACAATGGTCCAAACTTCAATTCATACACTTTTTTTTCTTCATTTCATGTCATGTTCTCTTTCCGTTCACATTGATGCTTGGACTGGTGTTACTGCTTCCCGCCAAAAGTATCCATTGTACCGTTATATCGGTCAACATTTTTGACGTTTTCTTACATGATTAATCATCCACATCCTGAGTAAGGCTAGTTTTGTTCATGTATATTTATACATACATACCTCTTTGGCTCCTATGTTAATATTGTTATGGGTATTCGCTTTTGCATACAACGGAGAGGAAAAAAAATCTATCAAATGGCTTCAACATTCGATCATATATGAGGTAACTTTCATCTGGAAGACTAGTGATTTTGTTGTTTGTGATTGAAGAAGAAACAAGAAATCACTATCTTCCGATGACAGAATACCATTCTCATCTGAGTGAAGCTATGAATATTCCGTGAAGAATAGGTGGAATGAAAGTTATCTTCAAATTATGAAATCCTTACGCAATCACTATCGAAAATGGATCCTATCTGCTTCAATCTAGAAGCCGATTTCTCATGATCAGATGGGATCTTGTGAAATTCACGACAAGAAAGCGAACAATTCTATCTGATGTTCATACTACCAGACGGATAACATGATAGAAAAGGGTTCATGATACAAACTTCGATCTTTGGATGATCCATTAAAATATACTTAAAAGTTGGGTTTTTTAGTTGGTGTTTTTCTTATCAAAACTTTGAACCTTACTAGAGTTTCTAGATTTTGTCTCTATAACACGAATCGATTATCTTAACAGATATACTAGCTTTGAATCATATCCGTTTCCCACTAGAAAACAGGATCAAAGCCCAGATTATTTTTAATTGTTAAGATTTAGATTGTAAACTATAAATTGCAGTAAGAGAATGAAGTTCAATAAGTGTATTTATAATGACAAATAAGAGGGTGGGTAAGATTGAATGAGACTATCAGAAACTTTATCCAAATCGTTTTCTTGCTCATCCAAGAGAACCAATACTGTTATTCTAGAAGCTAAGTGACTGAGCTCTTCGATCGGTATGAGAGAATCATTATTTCACAAGAAAAGAAAAAAAAATTCTACTCAAAATTCAGAGTGATTGAAAAAATGCTTGAATACCTGGATATTTTTTGATTTCCAGTCACATGAACGATATTTGATAATGCAGATTCTCCAGGCTCTCTGAATGGTGACTGATCATTCATCTCTTATTTTTTCGTAACAGTCTTCCACTATTCTTTATCTACTCTTTCGCCCTTTTAAGTTGGAATATTTTGTTTGGAAGAGAGAAAAATTTTCGCCACATTTCGATGCAAAACTTGCTCTCCATTTTGAATTGACGGAATAATTTTCACACACATAAAGCTCAAATATATCATGCATGATATGACGGTTGGTGCAAAATTTTCTCTCTCGACAAATGCTCAAGAAATCCTAGTAGAAGGGTATAAAAGTAGGTCTCTGGGAAGAGAAAGGAGAGAGAGAGAAAAGCTTTGATTTATGTTCACAGTCCTCAATCATCATGATCGAGAGTCTTGAATCAATCGGAATTCACGGCTCGTTCTGTTGGCTGATGAGATGCAGGCTAGTGAAGAAAGAGAGAGAGAAGAGAAGAGAAAAAAAGCATCTCAAAAGAGGCTAAGATCAAGTGAAATGTTCTCGAGGTGACAGTGAAGCCTTTTGGAGGAGACACTTTTTCTTGTGTAGATGGTTAAGATGACGATGAAGAAGAGGATAGAAGAGGATAGAAGAGAAAAGAAGAAGGAGGAATAAAGATAAAAAAAGAGTAGAAAAATGAGACCCCCAAGGCAATCAATCTTTCCCAGTTTTGTAACCACTGCATACACACACACACTCATAAACTAATGCCACTACTGTTGTTGAACTTTATACCTTATCATGCACAAAAGTTCTTCCAAAGAATAATCTGAATATAGCGGCATTTTCAAATTAGTTATCTCGAGCATAAAGAATACTCCGGGTGCATACTATTATCTTTCCGCCAGTGAATATGAATTGGATCAAGTTAGTATGTATGTGCTTACTTGTATTCTTTTGTAGACTTTACTCTCTCTCTCTCTCTCTCTCTCTCTCTCTCTCTCTCTTTTCACCATCAATAAGCTTAAGCATACTTTTCCACACTAATCTTGATGAATCAGGCATTCTGGTAATTAGCAATTGTCATCACGGAAAAGAAAGAGCAAAGAGGCTTTTCACTCATTTCTCCTATCTGGTTTCCAATTTTGTTGATGATCATGCCATTTTCTTCGATTATTTTTCTCTCTTCTTTTCCTTCCACTTTTATCCCTCAACTATATTTCTTGCTTATATCTTCCACGCCAATTCATGATGAAACTTCTCAGCTCATACTCTTCCACAAATTTTTCCATCTTCATCAGTATTTTTCGGGCTTCTCATTCCCATCATTCATCTTTACAGCTTCACTGATTCCCTCTCTATCAGCAACATATCACTTGAGAGAAATTCTCTTCCCGACGATCAACAGATTCGGTTACAGATTTGAGCTAGACGCTGGAATCTGTTTTATACGAGAGCCGAATGTGATCGAGTTTGATCAATTGTAACCACAATTCATATTCTGTATGACAATAAGTTATTTATGCATAACTTTCAATTGGCTTATGCAAAATAAGTGTATGTAATAAAAGAGGAGGAAAAATATAGCACACAAAAATTGAAGCCTTTACAAACCCTGTCGATTGTAGCAAACTTTTCATATATAAATGTATTTCATCGGAGGTTTACTATCAGGACTGAATTTATGTTGCCCATGCTTCCATGTGTGTTGCACATTATCCGATGTTATTACTCGAAGCCATACAACTGATTTGAAGCATAAATTATCATCGAAAGCTCAACACTCTTCCCACTCTCCATCTTCCATTCTCCTCCTTTTCCTCCTCCTCTCTCCGCATCTCTTGACTTTGAATATTCTGCTCTCCATTCCATTCTCTCTCTCTCTCATCACGCAGTCAAGTTTCTATCTCGAACCATTGAATCGTGTGGAACTTGACGGATATGAATTCTAGTGAAGATTCCATGCAGTATGTGAATGTAGACATTTCTGGAATCTATCTGTAAATCAAGATTAGCGAACGTTTACCAACCAGCTTTGGATACTTTCTGATGTTCATTGAATCGGTCAAGATCACATTTTGGCTACTCTCACAAATGTTCAAACATAGATGCTACTCAAATATATTGGCCACTGACCACTAGTAGGATGAGCTGATCTCGATTGTGGAGTGTATTGAATGCTAGATGCCTCATAGTGTGTTGGTCAAACAGCTCCAGAAGCAATAATAATATAGACAAACTTCGATCATTGTCAATGTTGGACAACGGAGAAGAGCTAATCAAGAGACTCATCAAACACTCGACCTCTGTTGGAAAATATATCGCTTCTATTAAACGACATCAGCATCGGGCATTCCAGAGTGAATCCAAGAGAGAAACATTTGTGTGAGTAATATGTCGCAGAAAAAGTGCATAGATTCGAGAGATAAAATGGATAGAAACTGCCAGTTACTGTTCAATTCTATCGGTTCAATTTTTTTTCACTCATCTGATAAGAATCTCATCAAATGGAGCAGAAGGGATTGAAACCTCCTCCTCTCTGTCCCCAAGCCCCCTACTTTTCCCTACTCAGCCTACTCTATTCAAATTTATCACCTCAAAGTCCATTTTACAGAGCACAGACACGCGCCAGCAGGCATAGTGATAAAAATCCTGGCCACATGAGCGGTGGGCCCATGGATCATGGAACAGTGTTAGTAACTTAGAGTAGTAACTTAAATGTAAATCCTATGTAATGAACATTCAACTGGCTTCTTTAGCTTGTAGAGGCGATTGAGGCGAAAGAGAAAGAAAGAGAGAGAGGGAGAGGAAGAGAAAACAGTGAGACTCTTGATGAGACCCGGCAGTGCTTACTTCCGTTGATTTTCGGATGAAGTAACAGAGGACTTTGGATCTCCATCAATCATCACCCTCGCAACACTAGAGAACATTAGATAGAAATGAGAGGCATGCTGGTCAAAGAGAGAGAGAGAGAGAGAGAGAGAGAGAGAGAGAGAGAGAGAGAGAGAGAGATGAGAAAGACGTTCTCAAGGAATAGCCACGAGTCTATCAAGTGTGTAAGCGATGTTTCATCAGCTTTGGAGGAAAAAAGATGATTTTTCAAATGGCCAGTGTTGCAATTTTCATCTGTTTCATGTTTCAAACTCTAAGCTGTTGAATAAAAAGTACTGCAGCTAGTCACTTCCAGTTGATTGCTTACTATTTAAAGAGTATCCATAAGTATCAGTGAAAATAATTCAACTTCCAAAAGGATAGTGCACTAATGGATTGGCTTCCACGTGGCACGTGTCGAAAAACGCTAAACAATTTTCTACGAATTTTTGCCTTTTTCTCTACTCAGTAGGCAATCTAAATCCATAGACTAGCTAATCGAGATAACAGTAAAGACTTTTTCTTCAAGAATCTTTCAAAACCAAAATTTGGCCAACCCAAAAAATCAGGATTCTAGAGAAAATTCCACCTTTTAGTAAGCAATCTTACTATCTCTATAAATATACTTCCGATTGCAACTTGATTCACCCCAATCGAAATCAAAAAGTTCCTCAGATTAATTATGTTCTTAGAACATTGTTCTAGGAAACTTACAGAATTTTGAAACTTCGTGACGCAATTTCGACATCTTGCGTCATACTACTGTATACGCCATCTGGCAGCTAATATCAGTATCTTGAACAATGTTTACGTTTTGAAAACAAATTTTGATTTAGATGTAAACGCGATTGTTTTCGTGTGTGGACATTGTTTTTGGGATCATTTATTTTTTCTGATTGTAAGTATACGTGGTCAAGTGGATTAGCATGTGATGTACTAAATTGATGTGCTTTGGGTGATTACAGTTTTCAAGAGAGACCAGGTAGAACTACAAATCAATCACAATGGTGGATGTAAATCTTGCCATGACCATGGAGGATCGTCCTCTGTATGGACGGAGACAGTTCTCTATGCATGAGCCGAAAAGTCCATGTTTCCAAGTTTTGGGCAAATTTTTTCGATTCTATGGTGTTAAACAGGTGATCGGATTCTTGCACCCTGGTATGGATGGTAAAGATATTCGCCGGTTTGATTTTCAAACTGAACGAGGCAGTGTACTGAGAGGCTTTTGTCGTTCACATGAGCATTTTAATATTGGTGTTAAGGCACCGGAATATGTTGGTTTCAGTGGTTTTAATGATGGTACATTGATGACCTCATTTATGACACAAGAAGAGATTGATGAATGCAGAAAGAGCTATATCAATATTCCTCGGAACGCAATGTGGGGCGTTGAATTGCATTATGATCATGATAACAAATCTTTTGGGGACACTTTCCTTGCTTCACAGATCAAGATGAAAGAACGTCGTCCACCGAAACAACAAAATATATGGTATGCTGAATATCCATCAGGTTCTCCACCAACTTATGCTGAATATTATCTTGGTAAAGATTTTCAAAAAAAGCCTAAACAAGAAACTGTCAAATAGTGTGTTTTATGGAAAGATTTGTTCCGATTGATTGATAAGTCATGAAAATGAAAAAATGTTTAGGCGTTTGTTCAATAAATGTAAATTATATATAATCAAAATTCAAATCTAGTCAAAGCTTGTTAACTTCTAGAGCTTTGAGAGTTACATTTTGAGTCTGAGATCGACTGAGAGTTAAACAATCGATAAAATTGGTAATTGATTTTAGAACAAATGGTTTTTGAATAGTTGAAAATTTACAAATGATTAATTCAATGGAAAGTTTTCGGATGAGAATTAGGATAATCTTTTCGTCACTTTCTCTATCCAATCGTTAATAAGATCGAAAAAAACACTCGACTAGGCATTAGAATGCAAGGCACTTGTTTTCCTTAATTTTTATACCATGATCCAATTTCGACCATACTTCTATCGACCACGATTAATATTTGGCAATCGCCAGTTTTAAGTTTATTTCTCAAAAACTGGACCATATTTGGTTCCTGTGAAATTAATCAAAAGGTGTTGTAAGTTTGAGCTTGAATATGCTTCCACAACTTTCCTAAGAAAACAACATCTAACGATAGAACAGGTAATCTAAGACAAACAAGTACTCACTCTTCCGATAAGCTCAGGTGAATTTAATTTTGAATCTAAATTGTAGAAGCAACCATTAATTTTTCTTAAAGCAATCCAATGTTTGCAAGAGGAGAACAGATTCGCTGGATGTAACATATTTATAATAAACTTGTCAGATATAACATTATTCACGTTCAAAATGAAACCAAATATACTTCCAAAATTTAAACACTCAGGATCTCTGTGAGATGAAGAAAATAAACTTTCGATAAGTAAACATAATCAATTCATCAGCTGCATATTGTTCCACTTACTTTCGCTGATCGAACCATATTGCCTCCAAGCCCTTCGTTTGCAAGGCAGCCATGATCACATTAACATCATAATTACCGATGCCCAGCATTGATCGATGAGGATTCATGATCATATTACCCGAGAGGCTACCAATTAAGAAGAAAAATTGTGAGAATTTTTTTCTCTCCACTCAAGAACACTTTCACATCAAACCAACTCTTACCTGACACATATTTCATCAAGATCTTGCTGGGTGAACGCTTGACCATCTTGCAATAAATTGTTCAACGAATGTAGAGCACACAATTTTTTTCTCTGTCTCTCATGATATATGGCTCGATCGTCCCTGGACATTGGATGATAGTCGATAGAGGCAGCGTGAATAATGGTGATGGTGATGATTAAATGATGATTTAATTTTCTGACGAAATTCAAATGATATCAGGCCTCGTCAAGCTGTCACACGATGTGCGATGAGAGATCACAATTGTTGTTGTGAACATGAGAAGCATAAGCAGCAAGGCAGCCTCGACCACACACATACACACACACACACACACTACATCAACAACAACTGACTAACTAAACATGTTTAATGGGAAAGTAAAAAACAATCACACAAAACTTTAATTAACAATTAATCACTCTAATTTTTGCGTAAAACACTTTCTGATGTCACATATTTTTTTTTCAATCTTTTTTTATTTTTTTTTATTTTTGATGAAAGCTCAATCATTTTTGGCGCTCTATTTGAAGTGAGGTCAATGATCTTTGGATCGATTACACCAACACCTGAACAACACCTAATTTAAATGATTTTGGTGTAAATCTGATTTGTGAAATCATTTTTGACAGATATTTAGTATTGTCAAATTGACGGAATGATTTGTTGACTTTTTTTTGTGTGGCTACTGATGGCAACTCTTATCACCAAGCATATCGGGCCGCTCGAATGTCGAATGTACCGTTAGAATAGTTCTTTTTTGGTAGAGATTATGCTTGATTATTTTTTTCGAATATAAAAGAATTGAGAAATGATGCAAACTGAAATTCGAGAATTGTTCAGAAGAAAAGAATTTCGGATAATATTTTAATCGTATGGAAATAGCAATATCGGTAGTTAATTTTCTTATCGAATTTTAGAACTTTCATTTTATTCTTGATTTTTCAATTTTAATGATTTCTTTGGTTCTCTCCTAACACGATTATACATGAGAAAAATTGGCTTTTTAATTTACATCATGAATTGGTGATATTTCTGGGAGAGGAAATTCGTGTATTAGCAATTGCCTTCAAAAATAAGCAACGATGACAATAGAAAATCTTCGAGAGTATTCCCGAGATGGGTTATATAGAGGTTTTGTGAATGTTTATTATGGCTCAAAAAAATTCAAGTTCGTGAAATCAGTGAGAGATATTTGTTCACAATATTTTCAAACTTCATAATTTTTGCACATATACTTTCAAAGATAAATCAATAAGAGTATTATTGAAATATTCGGTGGACAAAAAATTTCGGCAATTTTTTCAGGAGGGATTCAACGAGAATTCTTGGAATAAAGTTTGTTCCTTGGCCTCATTCTGATACCACGAATGGACATGTTCTTTGATCAGAGAAATTCTTGATTTTCTCTGTTCTTGTGGCGAAACTTCATTTGCTCAATGGACAAGCCAACTAAAATTAGAAGACTCAGATCACTTAGAGCAACTGTAAAGCAAACAATCATTCCCACAAGAACCGTATTTGAGTTATTCTCAGTGAAAAGGACGGCAATAAGCATTGCAAGAGTGAAAAGAAACTCAAAGATCACAAAAATTGTGAATAGAGTTAAATCTAGAACAAATGCTGTGACAGTGATCCAGATAGATTCTTGAGCAACACTGTAGATGAGTATGAGATGTAGGATCACTTTGAGAATGATGAATATTCCAACTTCTCCATTCATTACGGTTAGTAACGATATCTTGGCAAACAAGGACAGAATTAAGCCAACGATCAGGTTAATCTTGAGACATTTTTTGATACCCATCATGACTGGTGTTTGGACGGTTTTAATGGATGGAGAACAATCACTAAAGGCGAGGTTTTTTAGTAAGCTTTACAATACCTCCAATCATGGTATTGTTGAAATAGTCAGAATTCACTTGGGTATCCAATGGGACGGAAATTTGAACCGAAGCAAGACAAATTAGTGTCTCATAAACTGAAGCTGGATTTATTCCATGTTCTCTCAAAGGCAAAAAATTGGCAAAATATATCGAAAAAACTAAATAATCAGCAAGCAAATATTAAGCAGTAGCTTCACTTCTTTCAGCCTCCATCTTTGGAGGCATTCATGGGATGCCTTGAGATTTCCGAAAGAGAACCAAGATCCTTATATTATATCTCAATGCGTGCGCCTCACATCGATCGAGCCTTTTGTTCAGGACGTTCACAATCCTGAACATTCTCTATTCAATAGAAACTTATTCCAATCTCTCTCTCTCTCTCTCTCTCTCTCTCTCTCTCTCTCTCTCTCTCTCACTGTCTATTCATCGGAGAAAGAATTTGTCATCAAGCCATGAAAACAAACTTTTATTGTTGATGATAAACATACATTACGAAATTCATCATCTCCTATTTCTAATTGAGAGAGTCAATAAGAAAATCTTATTAGTTATTCTCTGAAAAGAGATGGAAAAACTTTGTTCGAAATGCTATTAGATGAAAGGGGTAAGTTCCATTCAAAGTTTTCTCCAGAATATTGGCATTGGACTCAGATGTAGGAATATCGTTGCATCTCCTCTTACAGTTTTGTTTGGTAAAGTTATTGGAAATAGAGGCTCAAAATTCATGGATGCTGGAAGATGAAAACGAAGCCAGATTTTAATGGCACCGAATTCTTCTAGAATAACAGTTACTTGAATGAAAAGCCCTTGTCATTTGATTTTTCATAGAGAAAAGTAACTTCAGTCTCCATCGAATCCACTGCAATCTGATATTCGCCTCCTCAGACTTTCTAACCAATTTGAAACTCTCTTGACAAAATTGATGAATACTCGAAACTGAGGTAAGCCATTAAATCGTCTTTTAACCTAGATTTATGGACTCTAAAAAGCGTTGATGCTCTAGGAATCCTCAGAGAACGAAAAAGGAAATATTTTGGCACTCTGAAATCAAGGTGCCAAGATGTCATTAATCATAAATGAAGGTTTGTACATCTTGGTTCTTTCTGCTACGGGAGAGCGAACATCAGAATCTTGGCAATCCTTTTTCAAGCTTGAATTTGAGTTTTTTCGGGCAGAATCTGTCTTTCCATTCGACTGGGGAATATTTTCAACCAAGCCACGCAAGATCAAGGAGGGAACCGAATTATCAACCATCATGGGACTATTCTTGCGTCCATACTTGGTTGATGTTTGACGAAGAATTCGATTTATAGATGAAACACTGGGTAAAGAATCTGGACCACATATACCCTCATGTAGTAGCTTTTCACGAATTTCCCAGGCAAAAAGTCCATTATTTTCTTGTTTAAATTGCTTTATCTTACTCTTAACTAATGGAGTTGACACTCGAGGCTTACTACCTCCAATCGTTCCCGGCATAATGGAACCAGTCTCAGCAAATCGTGCCAAAATTTTACTCACACATCCATGGGAAACTAACAATTGTCGAGATATATCACAAGGTCTATGGCCGAATAGAGCCAGCTCTAAAATTCTCAATCGTACCTGGAATGGCAAAGGTTTTCCGTTTGAAAAAGAGCCACCAAGTTGATTGGTGCTGGATGATTGAGGATGAAGATTGCTAGTTATGGTGAAACTTGAAACAGCCGATGTGAAAGATTGTTGCACAGGACAAGATGAAACAGGAAACAAAATGGGTGAAGATGAAACAGATATTCTAGCAGCTAATGAATTGGATGTGACCTCCTCACCGATGAAACTTCTCAAATTTTGTATGGGATTGATCAACTGACCATTAGTTGGACTATGAAACATCATGACTTTTGGAACGCCGAATTTTTAATGGTGAGAAAAACAACTTTCTGATTTTTTTTTCTGGTAAAAATTTATTCGATTGAAAGTAACTTCGTAGTAAAGAGATTTCAAATCTGGAACTAAGTTGAACAATGGCAAAAAATCAAATCCATGGCTTTTGGTTGACAAAATCATCAAAATCAAAGTGTCTCATGAGTTGATCAATCCTGATCTATCCCTTTTGATCTGTGATCTTCGATTCTCGATCTAAAAAAACTGCAGTGAGCAAAGTACGATTTCTTGATTCCAAATCAGTGATGTGAGGGGAAAGTAAGAAGAGCCAATGAGAATAGGAGGCTGAGAGAGAAAAATATATCGAAGAATGCTCATGTGAACCTGGACAGATGATAGGATTATTCAAAGCCAGTATAATTTTCAGAGCATCCCAGTGTGATAGCGATAATGGATTTTATTTCCTGCTTAATGTCCAGTTGGCGGAATCTGGGGAAGTCTTGGTAAGCTCATGGCAGAATAGTGGACTAGGCATCTTACGATAACGTTTAGATTGTTTTTTCGGGTATTTTATCTTCTTTCCGTAAGTTTGGACGGGAACTAGACAACTGGTCAACTCTTGATGGTTTTTTGATCATTGATTCAGCTTCTTTCCGCTGTAATTCACACTCAAATGGCCAAGATTTGTATCCTCTTGTTAAACTATTGTGATTCGAATTGCCTCTCCCGGTTAACCTAAGGAATTGATCAAGAAATTGGCTCTTTGGTGATTATTGAGTGATCATGAATAGAATCAAGTGTGTGGGAAGCAAAAATGGATCCTCAACAAACCGTGTGTAGGCTTCTGCAAGCTTTATTGCACAATCGGCATTCAGATGGATGCTTGACATCCTTATTTACATGTACTTTTCTCTGCTCAAATTGAATTCCTCTACACGATGAATCCTATAGATCAGTACCACTTGATGATAGATCCAATAAAACAATCAGCTGTCTATCAATAGTATCTATATAAAAGCATGGCTGACATACAATTCTCAGAACGGATTTGAACAAGTTTCGTAGAATTTTGGCATTCTAACTCTAGATACAAGAACAATATCCAAGAGCCTTGTTAGATGGAGACTCTGTGTATTCCCGAATTACTGGGAAGAGAATATACTCTCTCTTTCTCTCAGACTGCATCCCCTGTTTTAAAAATTATTTTTTTCTATTGAAGATTGCTGGTCAGATGATTTGATGTGGCTTTGAACATTATTTATTAAAACTCTTTCTAATCCCCATTCAACTGATTTTGAATCTTGTGTGTAAGGAAATATTTGGCAAAAGAATTTTCACCGTTTCATAATCTTGAAGAAGGTTTTTTGTTTTTTCGTTCATTTTGTAAGGAGATTTTAGATGCTTTCGAGTGTTTTTCCTAATTTTGAATTTGGAGGAGTCTTTATCTAAGCTAATGTAAGGTTGATTAGTGATTTTACATTTATAAAAAGAACAATTGTCTGAATTGAGAAAAGGCTTATCGAAATCAGTTTCTTCTTTCAAAAATCGATAGTTTGAATTGGATATTCTTTCGATCTTTCCATCTAAAGAACGTATTTTGGTGCTCAAATGAGGTGTCTACAAAAAAAACTGAGCTCATTTTATGGATGGAAGGTACCTTATCCATCATAATGCAGGAGTCCCTCATGTAATATTCTTGAGAGGGCAGACTATTCACCTGTTCATATCTATTGATTCTGTGTAGCTTGTAATGATGAAGGACTCAATCTCCGGAGAATTACACATCAATTCTTGCAAACTGCATGCAAAAATTTTCCCTTCATAATGAATTAGTACTTGAAAATTTCTAGCAAACAAATCACAAAAGAGCATTTTTTGAGTTGTTTTTTCAGCAAAAATAGGATGACTCTTACTTCTGGTCCAATCAAGTTTTTTACACCATATATTATCAGCGTTCGTATTCAAATTTTCTAATCAAGTCAAATTACACACTCCAATGTTCGCATTCTAGAGTCATATTGAAAATTTTGTAGCATCAAAACTTTAAAAGCTAGTTATCTTCCCTCGCCCTTATCAGTTCTCCGTCCAGAGAGAGGGAAGTATACATCTGGACAGCGAAAATGATAAGGAAGTGAAAAGACAAGGACAATGTTTGGATAAAATTACCTCCACGCTGTATTGTTAATATTACTATTGCTATATTATAATGTAGTATTCCAGAATTCAGAGGGGAAGAAGAAGAATTCGAAATTCTTTGCCAATGCTGATTGTGGTCCTTGCTTGCCCTTATCAGTTCTCCGTCCAGAAGCGAAGTTATAAAAACTCCGGACCGCGAAACTGATAAGGAGGCACAAAGACTAGAGAGAGAATATCATCTTATTCATGGTATATTCATCCACGTATATGTATTCGATGAATTTTGATTCATTGTTGAAAGTGGATACTTCTGACTATCCGATTGCAAGTATTCTTGGTAATAAGTGAGTTAGTTATGTTAGCATCCACACAAACGTTCCAGGTGAAGGAATCTTGCGCAGAGGTTGGGACTGGAATGAATTCAGAAGCTGTTTGAATAATTCACTATGAACACTGAATTCGTTTTAGCAAAAGATTGAGTGCTGGCAAAAAGGGGGGCAATATAAGCAAGATGATAGAGAAAGAGGAAGGAAGGGAGAGAGAGAGAGAGAGAAAAAGAAAGAAAGAAAGAGGGAGAGAATAAGGAGGAAAAATAATAGAGATGATCATATGATGAATGAGTAGAATTCATTGTAATTAATCAACTTTTGTGTATATACATGCTGACAGTATTCCTTATTAATTGATCTGACTTCGAACATGTGTATGTCTATATGTAAAAGGATTTGTCTGCGATAGAATTCATCCCTAGAAGAAGAGTAAATCGGCCTGCATATTCATAGGCACATAAAAATTGTTACTGTAAATTATTTCATCTTGAATATGTGTGTGTGTGCATTCCAGCATACATTAAGTAAGTAAGAAAAGGGATGAGAGAATGCATAAAAATGATGAAGAAAAAAAGTATACTAGTAAGAAAGTAAGTGAGGAGGGAAGATGGAGAGAGAGAGGGAGAGAGAGTAAAAGAGAGAGAGAAAGAAAGAGGATGGCGGCGAAATCGATTCCTTCGCTCTTCTTTCTTTCACTCATCTCTTTCTCTTTCTCTTTCTCTTCCTCTCTCTCTCTTTTTCTCTGGAGGATGCAAAAAGATCTACCAATGAGTTATACCTACTCGAAAATGGCGGACAAAGGACATTAAAATGATGGAAGAGAATATCAAAATTTAAAATAATCAAAATTTTTTAAATCTACTCTCATGGTCAAATCAAATGGGTGCTAAAAACAAATCAAAGTGAACATTCTTTCAATGAAAACTCGTGAGCATACACGTACATGCTACATGGTCACGGTTATACTTACAGGGCGTAAATCTTGGGAATCCTGTGTCTATGTATGTATACATACGAATTTGATTTTGTCCAGCTTCAACAAAACAGTTAAATCATTCACGATATACATATACTCGCAAAGGAAGAAGGAGAGAGAAAGGATGAAAAATTCCGAATAGCACCACAGAATTTTTGGCCAAGATGGGATGGCGAAAAAGTGAGATGATCTCGAAAAGTGAATGAGAAGAGGATGTAAGGTAGTGGTTGGAGCGAAGGTGAAAAATCACTGGACTAGAGCAGAAGAGAGAGAGAGAGAGAGAGAGAGAGAGAGAGAAAAGGAATGATCGGATGCTGGATGTAGAAACACGCACAAAGCAGGAGCAAAAGAAAGAGGATGAAAATGATTGCAAGCAAGAATTTGCCCTCGAAGCACGAAAAGAAGCTGCGCGATGGGTGATTGGAGGATATCACACAAGAGGGTGAACAATGAGTGAGGGATGAAGAAAGAGAGCAAGTGATATAAGGGATGAGAGTGGGAGAAGGAGGATGAGGACGAGGGACGGAGATCAGAGAGAGAGAGAGAAAGAGAGAAAGAGAAGTGGTCGATGATGAGAGAGTAAATTTTTCTCTCTCTCTCTTCCTCGAATTTGCCTTATGAGAGAGAAAGGAGATGCCAAGTGAGAAGCAACATGGCCTCGCCATTGTACCGTTCATAGGGATGCTGGATGCTGGATAGAAAGCGAACATCCATTAAGGTATACGCATCACTGATCCATACAACCCTATATTTTGCCGGTCGCTCTTTTCCAATGGCAAAGTGGTCTAAAGCATGCACCCAAGTGATGCACATGAGTGTGAAGCTGGTAGGTTTGATGCTCCTCATGATCACGATTTGAGAATTGAGCAAGGAAAAGCTCTCTCTTCCTTTTTCTCTCTCTATCACTCTCTTTTGCTCTCTGTTTGATTCTCATCGAAACCGCGTCGAGAATATCTGTGAACATATCCTTTGTCAAGAGAGAATCTCATGGGTAAAGCCTCAAAGATGCCGGAGGCCGGGAAGTCTGGGATGAAGAGAGAAAGAAAGAAAGAGAGAATGATATGGCGTCGATCCTCTGTTCGCTGTTCGATGGCCCCTCACAAAATGGACAGCTCATTTATCCAGCACATCAGCTCCAAAAAGTGCATAAATGTACTTGTATGTATATATTTGGAAACCTTGTTGTATTTTGTGGGGGAGGTTTTGTGGGATCTCTCTCTCTCTCTCTCTCTCTCTCTCTCTCTATTCCTCCTTTAGATGAATCGTTGAATCGCCAGTGTATGAGTTTCGAAGAGAGAGAGAGAGAGAGAGAGAGAGAGAGAGAGAGAGAGAGAGAGAGAGAGAGAGAAAGGAAGATGATCGCCTCATCATCGCTCAGACGCGCCCAGCTTCCTCATTCATACTTACATTTTACCTTATTCTTTTTCCGGCGATTTGTAATCAATAAATGATTGCCTCTGAGGTAAAAGTAGTGGAAAAGAATAATACAGATTATGTGAGCTTGATGAGCCGAAACGCCTCTGGAATCGGTGAGATACGTGTTTATGGGCTCTCTTTATGACCAATCATCACGCCCTATTCATACAGTAATGTGACCATCCACCATGAGACACGAAATGTTAACGTTAACGGACAGAGAGAATAGAAGAGAATACATAGGAAAGAGAAAGAAAAAACCTGAACTTACCTTCGAAAGTATTCTCTTTTTGATTGCCATTATCAGCATCCACCTTTATTGGCCCAATGATGTTCCATTGTCCAGTAGACCATATATTGGAGCGTGATAAGACAGACCAGTGGAAAAGTGTACAGAATCTTTCTTTTCTTTCCCACAAATTGTGGACATTCTTTGACTGACTAATATTTTGAGAGTACATAACACTTAAAAATGTGCTCAAGTATTCTGCTCAGAGAATATTTCACAACACACTGGGTTTGGAGAGGTTGACTTTCACATTCCAGATTAATCTTGTTGAATTGAGGAAGTAGAGGAGAAAACTTTTTTGCGGTCATTTTGTACCACAATTTTCGCAACCAATTCAAATTATTCAAGAGTGAAAAAAGAGGAAAAAGAATTTACCTTCAATGACTGTTTGTAAACATGAGCCTGGAATGTTCCAAAGTGAATTTTCCATGATAAGATTGATGCGGAGAATATTCTTCTTTTTTGGTAGAACGAGAATTTGCTCCACTTCTGAATGCAAGAGGCAATAATAATGGGCAGCAATAAAAGAAGAAGGTGTAATAGTTGCCTAGGATAGATCTAATACAATCTTCTCTCTCTCTCTCTCTCTCTTTCTATTTCTCTCTCCATCCGATGGTGTACGTACACATACATATCCATGATTGAAAATGCACCACATTTGGCCAGTAGCGGTGTGATGTGATCTTATTTATTATGCTCGAATTCCACTCACATATACTTTCGTATTTCCCTATCTGCGTGACCTATTCTGATGATGGAATAGTGTGGGCCAATCTTGGAAGGTTGCATGAAAGAAATATGAAGACAAAGAATAAGTGAACAGTAGTAGTTATAGTTGTATTAAACGGCGGCAACGGCAATGCCTGTGGTTGTGATGATGGAGGACAGTTTGAACCGATGCAAGAGTCTAGTAGTAATAGTAGTAGTACTAAGCACACTGTAGTGGTAGAGAGAGAGAGAAGAAAATAATCTTGTGTATGTGGACCAAAGAAAGAAATGTCTTCTGGAAAGTAAGATTTACTGGAAGTTCTCAGATGAAGAGAGAGAGAGAGAGAGAGAGAGAGAGAGAGAGAGAGAGAGAGAGAGAGAGAGAGAGAGAGAGCGCAGAAAATCATGCAGGAAACTAGAGAATAACGGAAGTTGGCGATTGCTGATCTCTCAGCCTCCTTCTCTCTCTCTCTCTCTCTCTCTCTCTCGCGACACCCACTGATGTTGTCTCATTCACTTGATCTTGTTTCTTGAGCAATGTTCTTTTTTTTCTTCTCTCACTTCAGCTTCAAACCACACTATTTATTGCATTGATTAAAAGTGATTACTCTTAATCATTCTCAATGTGAAAAGCTCTTTCGCCTCGATCCGGTCTCTGAATGGGTGACAATCAAAGTGTTCTTTCTCTCTCTCTCTTTCTCTTCTTTCGAGCGCGCACGCTTACAGGACACTCACAAACATAATCATCTGGCTTGATTCTCGAGAATAAAAAACCAAATTTAGTGAGAAAATAGATTACAAATTTTTTCACATTCTTGAATTTCAAAGAACGAGATGGAAGCGAGAGAGAAAGAGCTGAAAAAAGAATAAAGATGATGATAATAAAGAGCAAAAGAATGAAAGCAGTTCAATTATGAGTGGCGTGATTGGTTTTTTTTATTTCATCTCATTTCTGGTGAATTTTTGCTTCCGCGCCTTTCCCAGAGAGGAGGGAATGAAAAGGAAAAGTACTCACAAATTGTGGGCATATAAGCGATCATCACCGAGGGTGTCACAAAAATCTGCTGCAACTTTGAGCCATATCAAATCGAATATTCCTCATGACTCAACCTTAGTTGGAGAGGAGATGTACGGTGTAAAGAACTGGGCAAAAAATGAAATCATATTCGGCTTATGGGATTTTTCAAAGCGTGAAAATTTGTCAGATTTGTTAGATTTCAATTTCAATATCAACCCTCACTTGTGAGACTGTTTTTAGCAACAGCAGTAGCCGATCTAGAATATATTAATGGAAGACTAGTCAAATTTTCGACAAATTTTGATGATGATATTGGACATTGAAAGAAGCGATAATGTTCCATGTGAAGCGAAACATTTTGAATGGAAAAGATCGCATCGTATTTATGTGTGTGAGTGTATAAATTAACAAGGTCAAAAAAAATTATTTACTATCAACTTCATCTTCATTACAGAGCATATTAGGAATACCCTTTTTGATTGGAAATTTTCGTCCAGTCTCGGGACACTCCAGATGACCATTGATTATTTCGATTTCCAGGGCAGCATGATGAATTTTTTTCAGTACCTCATCATCAGCATCTGTTGGTTGGGGAGCTTCTGGAGGCAATTCAACACCAAAATCTTTTGCCGCTGCAGCCAGAACATTCCACTCCATCTTGGGGATCAATCTTTGAATAAATTCTCTATTATAATCGACAACATTATCTTTATCAACCTCTTCGGCCTGAAAAATTGTTACATAAATAGCACAAATTAATTACAATAGATCAACAATTATTCACACACAAACGCAAATTAAATTGAGCAAAACAAAAACAACACAAACAAAACGCATTTTTTGGTTGAATTCAAAAAACTTACCAAAATTTTTAATGGATATCCATTGGTAACGCCTTTTAAGCAGCGAGATGTTAAAATATTATGAGTAATCAATTTCATTGTTGAATGAAAAATTAATTTTCCTTATTCCTTAAAATAACACACAAATCATCCACAAACCAAGGGAATCGAAAGTTAATCAACCCAGTCAACAATTCAATTTAACAAGCATGCTTTGTTTTGATCCTCAATATGAAGATGGCATCAATGGCATCAATGGCGCAGGATCACACATCTCACTTTGGTTAAACATATTCGATTGAAAAATCGTTTCCCTCTCGATTTTCTCTCATCTTGATCATCTTTCGATTGATGATGATTTTTCGAGTTTCGAATTGCATTAACTCAGAGGAAAAAAATTTGATTCCTTGAATCAGAAACTCTCTCTCTTTCTCCATCGACAACCTAGTATATAAATATATTTAAATCTACACACTTTTCCAACTTGATTCTGTTATCGAATTGTGTGTGTGAGTGTGATAACTTCGATTGGCGTGACTAAATTTTCGAGGATGAACAACTGATTCGAATCGAGCATTAGCAACTACATAATATTATATCAACCACTCTTTGGAATGATCACTTTTGATCTTGCTTCCTGTCCATAGAGAAAGTGATCACGCGAAAATTATTTTCTTTCTCTCTCCCTCTTTTTTTTCCAAGATCTACTCATCATCTTCACATTTACAGTCACTTGATATAATATTAACAACTACTCCACTGCCTTACAATATATACATGTATATTCATTTGGAGTTGTGAAGAAAAAACACTTATCTATCTTGCCTGGATAAAACGATTATTACTATCTCTCTCTCTCTCTCATCACTATCCGAGTTTCACGATCTCACGGTTAAATCCCTTTTCTCTCTCTTTCTCTCTCTTTTTTCTCGATTAACATCACTTATTTCAATGATCCATGGGTTATGAACTCAATCCTTGAGTGCTTTATCCAACGAACACCAACACACACACACACATCAACCAACACCAGCAACACTGATCCACATATTAGTGATACATATATATACGTCTACACTTTTTTTCGTATTATTATTATGAGAAAAAATTGTGATCATTTTTACTCATTATTATAGTTGCGACACATATTTCTTGTCTATCGGTGTGAATCTGTATATGGTTGTGTTTTAGTGTCTGTTTTTTTTTAATTCCTTCGAATATTTACACACACTGAACCCACACATCAATCAATCAACCTTTTTACTTACTATTTCGAATTATCGTGGCAACAATATTTCACCTCAATGGTTGTCGATAATAAGTATGTTAAGAGGGGTAAAACCCTACTTTCTCGAACATTTCTTACCTATGCTTCCATGTTTGGCATGGGAGCATCGGTTACCATTCTGGGTGCCGCGATGCTTGATCTTGAAATTCTCATCAATGGACCTGTGACATCATCCGCTGTTCCTGTACGGCAAACTGGCTACTTTATCGGAGCAATTGCAGGTATACTATACATTATTTAACGAATTTTTTCGAATTTCAATTGTGTACCATTGTGTATCGATATTTTGTCGATAATGTTACCAGTTGGATTTTCGAAATGTACAGTGTTGATTCTGATCACACATGTAGAGTTCAATTGTTCACCCTATTTCGTACCCTTCGATTAGGTGCCATAATGGAACGCGTTTGGGACCATCAAATATCACTTCTACTCGCCAATGTACTCGGAGCAATTGCTTGTATTTTTATCCCTCTCTGTTCTCAGCTTACATACATGCTGATATTTATCGGTCTTATGGGTGTTTGTATGGGTCTAATTGATACATGTAAGTTGATCATCTCTCTCTTAAATGTTTAATGTGTTCATTATGTAAGCGAGAATATGAAATGAGAATCATACTATCGAATGTGTAACACTGTTACACATATCTTACACAATCTTCACATTTTTTTCTCTTCTCTCACTTCCGGCTGCTTCCTGTTTCATGTACGAATTTGTTCTTTTTTTCTTCTTCTTCCTACCATTCCACAGGTACCAATGTTTACATTGTACTATTATGGGGAAAAAAGGTTGCTAATTTTATGCAAATTTTGCATATGAGCTATGGTGCCGGCTCACTTATAATCCCAGTTATTGTCACACCATATTTACTACCTGCTAAAGGTGATGATTCTGGTGATGATTCCGATTTCAATTCGACAACAATTGCCACCTCTCTTGCCTCCAATGGTTCCAAGTATACAGCAGACGATGTGAAAGTTAAATATCCATTTTGGATGTTTGGTGCTTATTTTCTGGGGGTAACACTCGGATTTTGCATAATAGCCTACATTTCACCTAAATCAAAATCTCATGAAGAAATTTTCGAGCTTAAACCAGCCAATTCATCTGACGAATCAGCCAGTGAACCTATGGCTCCAGAAGGTAAAAAAGAGGAATCAAAAAGTAGCTCAATGCGTTGGTTGGTGGTATTCATTTTCATCATCATGTCCAATGTTTGTGGCTCAGTAGACAATGCGATAGGTGAGTATTCCCAGGATGTAACCAATTAATCAGCTCTCACCTGATTAGTTGGAATTTAATTAATTGTTTGGGTGAAAATTTTTTCCAGGTACTCTCGGACCCATATATGGTGTCAAATCGGATATAAAGATGTCCAAAGCTAAAGCCACCAATGTGGTAACTCTGTTTTGGGCTCTGTTCGCTTTCGCTAGGCTTCCGTTTATTCTTTTGTCTAGCTTTGTCGGGCCAACTACTATGTTGAATGTGGCCAATGTCATTTTTATGTCCACTGTTTTTATAATGCTACCTCACGCATTGACCAGTGAGAAAGCATACGTTTTAGCTTTGGCTATGATAGGTATTGGTGAATCACCAATATATCCAGCTTCCGTAGGATTTCTTCAGCGATTCGTGAAAGTCACAGGCCCAATGGCTTCCACCTTCATGATATCAGTGTGTATTGGAAAATTCATCTATCCATCACTGATCAGCTCCTACATTGAAACAATGCCAGCCATGTTTCTATATGTCTTATCTGGTCTCATTATGACTTTTGGTATACTGCTGATTGTTTTGGAATTCCTAACGTTCCGCTATTTACCACAATTGACTAAGAAAACCGCCACTTCTTAATGTTTATGTTGGATAAACTGGATAATTTTTTTTTCTCCAGCAAATTTTCAGGAAAAGAAAAAAAAAGCTTCCTCTTCTTGCTTGTACCGAATCTGTGTGTGCCTTTCATAACAAGTCGTTTCAATCCAACACTTGATGACTTCGTTGCCCATCCTGCCAAGGATGAACTATTTTTTGCTTCATGCTCTCTCTCTCTCTCTCTCTCTCTCTCTCTCTCTCTCTCTCTCTTCTCTCTTCTATCTTGATAGAATTTCTTATAGCTCAGAGCTTTCTCTCTGTCTATCTATCTCTTTCTTTCTTTTTTTAATCATTTTCACTGTCATCAGGGAACTGTTAAGCCTTTTTCTTAGTTCTTGAGAGTCTTTTAACCTTTTCTCTCTCTCTCTCTTCACCAAAAATTGATGAATATTTTCTGATATGACACCATTCATATTGATGTGCACAATCTTCTTCTTCTTCTTTTCTTCCTCAGCGTTTTTTGTAAATTCAAAGTTTATTCATACATATATTGAGAATTTATCTCTCACTAAATAGAATTCTAATAAAAATTCATTTTGATTCCTTGAATTCATGCACTTCTTCCTACACTCACCATCACACGCATGCAAACTTTCTCTGTCAAGATTCTCAAGCATTTGCATAATATATCATTAATCGATCTGCCAAATTTTTTTTGCGCTATCTCTTCCTGCTCATTGAGAGAAAGAATTTGATGACGATGATAGAAAAATAAATGAATGAGGAATGCAAGTTCGTGATTCGCATGGTCTCTCTCTTTGATAACGGTATATGACACTCCTTCTTCTCATTGACATCATTGACACACAGAACTCGATCGTAATCATGCCCATCCCAAGTGTGACAACAAGCCTATGGATTGTAGCCACTCATAATTATGAGTATCAACAAGGTTTTCACAATCATCAAGAGTAAAATATAAGTAGACAATCAATAGAAATTCAGTTTGTCAGCCAAGAAAATTA
Organism: Brevipalpus yothersi; assembly: GCA_003956705.1. Taxonomy (NCBI): domain Eukaryota; kingdom Metazoa; phylum Arthropoda; class Arachnida; order Trombidiformes; family Tenuipalpidae; genus Brevipalpus; species Brevipalpus yothersi. The sequence continues at coordinate 45,064 of QZCP01000842.1, forward strand.
TATCCAAACCTTTTCATAGTAGATTATTTTTGTTGATAGAATGGATTTTCTCTACTCTCAACGCAAGATAATCATTCATTGATAGACAAAGTGGAGAGCGAAGAAAAAGGCACCAATTCAATTGATTCCCTTTATCAGGTGATTTTTTTTTATCCCAACATCGATTCATTTTATTGTGGAAACAATCCATGAACATATATAAGTTTGAGTAAACATAACTCAGCCCATTACATAGGCAGAAAGAACGATAGAAAGAAAGAAAGAAAGAAAGAAAGAAAGAAAGAGAGAGAAAATGAGTGAAAAACCCATTTTTTGCATGACACTTCCAGGGTGATCTAAATCATAGAAGAAAGATCCACGATTCATCATGAAGGCGTAGTACAAAAATTTGGGTAATCATTTTCATTGATGATATATATTACCACAACCACTGTTGGGTATAAAAACTAATTTAATTCACAATTTGTCTCGGCCAATTTTATCGTTGATAGTTCCCATGTACTTCATTACACTTTCCCTCCCGATTGGCCTTGTCTACTCATCGAGTACTGGGAAAGTCGCTGCCGGTTTCGATAATTTTTTCGAACACATAGATCAACGAAAAAAAAAATCTATCAGCTGGCTAAAAACATTCCCTTCTCTCTACAGAACCAAGAGGGACAGATAAATTTTAATAAATTCACTTGAAAACTCATCCTTATCTTTTCGCTCTCTCTCTCTCTCTCTCTCTCTTCAAAATTAACCCAATAAATCAACTCCCCTCTACAAACATACACACACCAATTTCGTAATAAATCAGCTCTCTCGAAACCAACTTGTAAAAGTGTCCTTGCAACGACATATCTGTATGAGTATAAATATGTGTTGCACCAAGAACCAAAAGAATTGTGAGTACTGGAGAAAAAAAGTATCTCAAAATCAATCTCCAGCCCAAGATAATGGAGAGTAAGGAAGAAAAAACCCCCAGCATGAGTTACTCAAGGTACAGTTATAATTAATTGCCAAGACGAAAAAGAAACCCATTCTACAATCGCAACCCTACATTCCAAATGCTGCACCAATGAATGCTGATGCATAATACTGGAAGCTGAACGATGCTGGATGCTGAACGATATTCATCAGATGCTGGAACGATGCTGGATGCTGGATGCTGACTGCAAAGCCCGCCACTTTGTAGGTTGCGCTTTTGAATCTCTCTCTTCTCATGACATCAGCCGGCAGCTTGGCAAACAGACTTGCATCAAAAAACACGTGGTTCAACTTTTTTTTGGCTGATATTGTTTATTGTTGTTAATTGAGTTGAATTTAAAGTGGGAATAGATATTAATTTGTATTGTTTTTGTTGTATTTTAATCATTAATAAATCAAAATGGCTAAAGGATTTCATCGTAAGTAGTGGTGATGTGATAGATTGGTGTATACGTGCATTTTGTTTTTGGAAAATATTTAATCATTATTGATAATATTTTTTCTCTCTCTCTCTTCGCTTTCTCTTTAATTCTTTTATACACAAATAGATAAGCAAAGTAAGCGTATGCTTGCCAAAAGACGATATAAGATAGAGAAGAAAGTGAAAGATCATCATCGTAAGTTGAGAAAAGAATCCAAAAAGTCTACACTCAAAAAGCGTAAGCCAAAAGATCCTGGCATTCCCAATAGTTTACCATTTAAACAGCAAGTAATTGGTGAACTTCGCAGTGCTAAGCAACGTGAGCTAAATCATCGGAAAACGATCAAGGATGAGATAAAGAAGCTTGCAAATTCTGGTAAAGAAGCAGAATTTTATAAGAAAAATGGTATTTCACGGCCAGAGGATAGATTTAATACGCTCAAAAAGCAGATACTCAAATCTGCCATGGATAATCAGGAATCGATGATGATTGATGGTGAAACTTCATCGGGAAAATCCAAAAAATCAGCCATATCTAATTTAAAGCATTATCACAAAGAATTCCAGAAAGTTATCGAAGAATCTGATGTTTTGATAGAAGTTTTAGATGCACGAGATCCGCTTGGCACTCGATGTCCAGAGGTGGAAGAAGCTCTGATCAAAGCTGGTCCCAAAAAGAGGCTAATATTGTTATTGAATAAGGTTGATCTCATACCACGTGAAAATTTAGACTCATGGCTAAGATATTTACGACAAGAGTTTCCATCACTTGCATTCAAAGCCAATACTCAACGACAGCGTAACTTATCTCGCAACAGAAAGGGTGTATTTGAAGCTCGTCAGTCTTCATTGAAAACTTCCAAGGGCTTTGGAGCTCAAGAATTGCTAAGCTTACTGAAAAATTATTGCAGGTAAGTTCCCTATTTCTAAAAAAAGAGTTAGCATTCTTCTTCTCACGCCAAACTCTCTTTTTCCACAGAAACTTGGGTATTAAACAGGCAATCACTGTGGGTGTTGTTGGTCTACCGAATGTTGGAAAAAGTTCCGTGATTAATACACTCAAATTTTCAAGGGCATGTTCCACAGGAGCAGTTCCTGGAGTCACTAAGGTTACTCAAAGAGTCATTTTAGATAAAAATATTCATCTCATTGACTGTCCTGGTATTGTGTATGGTAATGTTCGAAAATCTGGTGATTCGGGTGTACTTGCTCTGAGAAATAGTGTCCTATTTGAGCAGATTGATAATCCACTAGAGGCAATCAAGGCAATACTAGCAAGAATTGAAAAAGAAAAATTGTTGACCATATATAAGATACCTGACTTCGATGATGCCTCAGATTTTCTCGACAAAATGGCCAAAAGATTTGGACTCATGAGAAAGGGAGGTAATTTAGATTCCGATGGAGCAGCGAAGAAAGTTCTTCATGATTGGAATATCGGTAAACTTCCCTACGTCACTCATCCTCCTGAAGTTCATGAGATGCCTTCTCATATCAGTGCTGAGATTGTATCGAAGATGAGTGTTGGATTCAGCTTGGATAATCTTGCCGAAGACATGGAAGAGGATCAAGAGGAAACACTCGATGGAGATGAAGATGAAGAGGAACAGGAAGAAAGTGGAGAGGATGAAGATGAAAGTGAAGATGATGGAGAGATGGATCAATCAGAATCTGACAATGAATAGAGAATTTTTTTGTGTAAAAAGAAATCGCTTTCAGTAAAAGATATTCAATATTTTCCCTCATTTTCTGGTGAAACTCAATCCTCAGTCAATATACTGGACTCGACTCGAATTGTTGCAATAGACTCACTGGACTATCTCCAAAGTTATCGATCCATTGCTGATTGATTAACTGATTCAACTGTGATGTAAGCCTCTCAGTAAAAAGGCCTTTTGAAAGAGAAATTCTATCGATAAGAGTTGTAGTTTTATAGACGATCGATAGACTGACCTCCTGTTGATCTTGTCCACTCATTGAGTGGTTAAAGCTGCATGTATTTCACTAAGGCTTCCTTTTAATCCATTTCAAGAGGGCTCACCTGAGGTGATGTGGATAAGGCGAAAGGCTCAAGTTCGGTGAATGTCAATCTCAGCTGAGTTGCCATTAGTAAGACCTCTTGGCGAGAGCTTCATAGTTCTTTTGCCAAGGTCTAGGAGAAATCATGAAAAACTGTAGAGTTTCAAATGTTGGTGATAGCCATTTCATCTTCGTTAACCAAGACTTCAATTCAACCGATAATTTAGAAAATTTTCACCTATGTTGCCCATCCCTTCCCTGTTCTTGTTATTTTTGGCCATGTTTATCAATATTAGCGATGTTTCATCGAAAGGTTGCCAACTTAGGCCAGTTATTCATGTACTTAACCATCAAGGATGTATTGCAAAATCAGTTCCATCGTTCGCCTGTCATGGGACTTGCTCATCCTATGTTCAGGTAAATTGAAACATTTTTGTTTCCAAAATTTTCTCTTCATTGCTGTTGCTTCATTAACATGAAGATTTCAGGGTCCAAATTTTGGCAAGTCGAACGGTCATGTATGTGTTGTCAAGAAATGGGCGAACGAGAAGCTTTTGTAAGCCTTTTCTGCCCTGGAAATGCTTCCAAATTCCGAAAAGTAAGTCTGCCTTGATGGATTAAATAAGGAGAAATGTTTTCAAATGAAATAAGACTTTGTTGAATTGAGGAAGAGCCTTAGAAAATATCTGGATTATTTGCACAATCATTACGCAAAATTTTTCAATGCATCTCCCATTCATCGAATTTTTCTTTTATACAATTTTTGACTGATTTTTCCTTCAATAACTTTTCTCAGATAAAGACAAAGGCACCAATCGATTGCATGTGTCGACCATGTTCTGGAATCATGGACGTTAGCTCTATCAAAGCCCTTGAATTACTGGATATGGGGAGAGAAACTCGTCAAGAAGATGTTGTCTCTGATTTGATTTAATTTTAATCCAAACATTTTAATCGAATGTTAAGCAAATCTTTCAATTTGTGTCGGAAATAAATGAAAAAAGCCACAATTCAGCAAGCCTTTCGTCAATTGAATTTTCACTCAAAAATTTTCACTCAAAATTTTGGATCGATATCATATATCGTATCTAGAAAAATTTAGAAAATATCTAGAAAATATCTAGAAAATATCTTTACGCGCTCTTTAGCTTATTTTGAAGCAGATTAAAGAAATTTTCTTTCCTTTTCACTATTGATTTCGTTCGATATACCGTAAGCTTTTGTGTGATCCAGTTAATTGATAAATTCATTTGTTATCATTATTAATCAGTGTTTTTCTGGGTTCAATGATGGATGGCCACAAGAAACCATTAAGCCTCGGAGGTGAGCCAAGTGAAGAGCCAACCATTGCTCCAGCTGTATCTACTGATGATCAACTGATGAAACTCAGGAGGGAATTTGAAAAGTTAATTTCAAATAATGAAGAATTTGGAATGCAGGATCAACTTGAACTCTTATTGGAAGCATTAGTGACGACCAATAAAGTATTCGATTTTGGGCGAACTATGAAAGAAAAAATTTTCCGACAATTTCAAAGAATGCAAGACATGCTTCCCATATTTGGCGAGATGGCCGATTCCTACAAAGATATATTGGATCGTGCGAAAGAACTGCGTGAAATGGGGAAGTCACCTTAGTATTCATAGAGGAAAAGGGATAGAAATTATTTATTTTCTGTAATACCATCCAATTGACGAGCAAAATTTTCTCCTTCAAGTACAAATAATAAAAAATGTGTAAATTTCACTCATGAACCTTGAATCCGTTCATTGAGGAGTGCTTAAATCTCAAAATTGATTTGTCAAGAATTTTATTCCAAAAACTGAATCAAAATCTGCTTATTATAGTCAAATGAAAACTATCAATCACATGATATCGATAGCTTTTACAAGCGAGAATCGAATTAGAATCGAATTAGAATGGAAAAATTTTAGCTTTTTTCTCGAGACTGTTGTTGTGATTATCTTGTTGACGAGAAAGGATTTTCGTTTGTTTTGGCAGTGATTTTGACACACTTTCTTGAACGTTTCTCTCCTTTTTGTTTTCAGTAATCATCAGGATTATAATCAACATAATGTCATCTGTGTATGGTGCCAACAGTTTTATGATGAGTGAACACAGGAGCCTCGAGAAGCTACTTAGTAATAAAATTGAAATGAAGAGAAAAGTTGCTCAGACAATAAATAAGCGTGTGCAGCTGATGCAACTTATTGAGTTTGAAGATGAAAAGCTAAAGCAATTGAAGGATGAAAATGAATTGCTTGGTGAGAAAATGGAAAGTATCCGAAAGACCAAAGATTCCGTGGATCATCTTAAATATTGTCTCGAAAAAGTGGACTCACTCAAAGATCAAATAAAAAGTGTTCGAAATTGTATTTCTCAAGCTGATGTTGACATCAAGAAAGCGCAAGATAGACTTAGAAGTGAAACTAATAGGAAAAGAGCGGACGAGATAAGATGTGCAAAAAAGAAGAATGAAGTTAATGACTTGGAAAGAAAAAGGGCCGTTTTAAGATCAATGGTACGAGATCGTGATCAAGCAAGATTGCAATCAAAATTAAAGCCTTATAATTAGAATGGTGCAAGTGAATTGGCTTACAAGCCAATTTGGAAGCTGAAAGCAATCATTAAACTGGTGGATCTAATTCAGTGACAATAGCCATAGAATATTCAATGAACAGCTCAACGAAAAAGTGTATTATCAGTGTATTATAACAAGTATGATAGGTTCTTCATTGAGATCATAGAATATGAGAATCAAATCAGAACTGAAAATCTAAGCAAAATTGATCAGATGTATTTGATGTCCAAAATTAATCTGTTTATTATCTGTTACTATTCATATTGCAAGAAGAACAATAATAAAAATGGAAACATTCTCAAATCAATACAAGTAAATAAAAAGTTCCACATAACCCAAAAATTTGACTAGTCGAAAGAAGCCCATTTCATGTTATTCATTTCCATTTAAAGTTGACCATTCATTTGTTGTTATGTACCGATTGCATTGCTGGTTGATGATCAAGAAAAACATACAGATCCAATTTCGAGACCAAATTCTGAATCTAGTTGGAATCCATCTCTGAAAGCAATATCAACAAGTGGAAGACGGGAGGTTTTTGTTGTTTTGTATTCGATTATTGCTTTGGCCCAGTCTCTGGATTTCATCTAGAAAGATCGAAAAGTTCATTTAATATCAGTTGGAAAAAAATTCCAGATAAACTGCTCGGTTGTGGACAGTTGAAATACTCACCTTACAGCCATCATGCAGTGTCCGGTAAGTGAACTGATGATCGCTATTAGCCAATATTTCATGATCATTATAAGACATGAGCTTGATCGATTTTCGATAGTTCTTTTGAGTTGCATCGTAAGCGACTACAGTGTTTTTACAATGAACAGTTAAATTCTGTCGAGCTGAAGAGCTGAGCATTTGTAAATAAGCCATTTGCATCTTGCTAACTTTATAGTCAAACTGAATAACGAAAAGTGAGAGTTGAAAAAAGTTTCATCAAAAAGAATGCAAATAATTAAAACTTACTGAGGCTCCATCGTCCATTGAGCTGAACCATGTAGAACCGAATTTTTGTACATTTCGATGTCGTTTAGGAATTTCTTTTGGATAAGGATATATGCATGTTTCTTTTCTCACAAAATCGCAATAAACTTGGAAAGCATCAGAAGGATCATTCTCATTGGGGTCGATATAATATACTCCTGGAAAGAATTGAAAGTATATAATCAATTTTATATCTATACTTCAACAATATGAGCTAAATCAAACCATTTCTAAGATGTGGATGATCTTCGGCCAGAGTTCGACAAGTTTTTGCTGGCCATCTTTTGTCTCCTGTTGGACGTTGAATTTTGTCAAAATCTTTCTCAAAATTTTTGTGAAAGTTTGAGATCAATTTCTCTTTCTCTTTGGTAGATGTTTTCGATGATATCAATTTGTATGGTTCATCACCGAGAAGTGGATCAGGTCCCTTGAATTGTCCACGAGAAAAGGCAGCGGCCAAGGCGGCAGCGTCGAATGCGAATTGGGTAGGTTCACCAGGTAATCCAGGTTCTCCTGGAGTACCAGGAGTACCAGGGGTACCGGGATAGCCCCTTTCTCCAGTTCTTCCCGGTGGTCCCATTGGTCCAACGTTTCCTGGGGCACCATGTTTGCCTTCTGGTCCTGGTGGTCCTCGAGGTCCGGGTTCTCCACGTATTCCTTGGTTGCCCGGTTCACCCTTGATACCTGGTTGACCAGGTGTTCCTGGTAAACCTGGAGGACCAACCATACCTCTGTGACCCTCTATTTATGGGTAAAAATTTTGGATTAGAATGAATTTCAGGTAAACTTTTCAGTGAATAACGGTTGAACATGGCAATTAATTGGGAGTTAAAAAGTTGATGAGTAAAATTAACAGAGCCCAGAGAGTTCATTTCATCCCAAAAGCTCTATTCAAGGACTTTAGTATCAGTCCTTGGAAAGTGAATCAATGAGCCAGCCATGAAGCATAGAATATTTCGACAAACTTACTTATTCCCTTTGGTCCCGGTTGACCAGCTTCACCTTTCTCACCAGATGGGCCAGGATAGCCACGTGGACCAGGAGTTCCTGGTTGCCCAATGTGTCCAGGAGATCCTGGACGACCAGGCATACCTGGAAAACCAGTGTCACCTTTCTTTCCTGGTTCTCCTGCGTGACCCTTCTCGCCTGGAAAGCCTCGAGGACCAGGTTGACCATCACGACCAGGAAAACCTGGTTCACCTTTAGGTCCCATTGGGCCCATTGGTCCTGGTAGTCCCTGAGGGCCTGGTCTTCCTTGGGGTCCATGCTGTCCTTGTGGTCCAGGGAATCCTTGTTTACCCATCTCACCCGGAGGTCCCGGTAAACCTCGATGGCCCTTTGGTCCAGCCTCTCCTGCTGGACCTCTGGGACCAGGACCACCAGTATGTCCTGGTGGTCCAATCGATCCTTTTTCACCAGGATACCCTTGAGGACCTTTCTCTCCTCTATCACCTTTTGGTCCTGGCATTCCATGTTCACCACGTTGACCAGGATAGCCAGCATCACCTTTTTCACCTCTTGGACCAGGTTTTCCAACTGGACCTTCTTCACCAGTATGACCTTTTTCTCCTTTGCTGCCAGGTATTCCAGGCAAACCATGATGTCCTTTGGGCCCCATAGGACCAGGTCCACCAACAGATCCTGGTAAACCATCTTTACCAGGTAAGCCTACCAGGCCTTGGGGACCAGGACGACCCTTGGAAATTAATGGAGTTATTACTTATTTTTACTATTTGAATAATTCGTTTGAACCGAAATCAATTCTCCAAAGATCTCAAATATTACCCACCCTGGGACCCATCGCTCCATCTGCGCCCTTCTCACCCATCGGACCAGGAGCTCCCATTGGCCCAGGCAGGCCATGTGGACCTAGCTGTCCACGTTCACCTGGTGGACCATGTTCTCCTGTGAAACCTCGATCACCTAAAGAATTATCGAAAAGTTGTAGTACAAGATATCTAATGGAGCGGCCAAAGTTTTCTATGCATCTGTGTGTGAAGTTCACCTTTCAAACCTGGCATTCCAGGTAGTCCTGGAGGTCCTTGTTCTCCATGATGACCAGGTTGACCAGGACGTCCCTCTGGTCCTGGTGATCCTCGTTCTCCTGGTAGCCCATCTTTTCCAGATGATCCTGGTAAACCTGGGGTACCCATTGGACCTTGTGGTCCTTGTGGACCTGATTGACCTGCCTCTCCTCTCTGACCTGGCATTCCTGGTTGTCCATCTCTACCCCGTTCACCCTAATTGTGAGAAATATTGCTTCAGTACTTTGTGAGGATTATATGAGAGCGAAGTATGTCAAACATAGAGATATTAACTTACTTGTAATCCTGGTAAGCCTGGCAATCCTACAGCACCTTTTTCTCCTATTGGTCCTGGTGAACCAGTGTATCCTCTATCTCCTTTCATTCCAGGAATACCAGGTATTCCCGGTTGACCTCTCTGTCCTCTTAGTCCCACCGGCCCCACAGGACCAGGTTGACCATCGCGTCCTGCTTCGCCTGGCACACCTTGAAGACCTGGTGGACCTGGTGGACCTACAGGACCCACAGGTCCATGTGGCCCTGGCTCACCTGTCTCTCCTCTCGGACCTCCAGGACCTGGTGCTCCCGGAGGACCTGGTAGACCTGGCAGTCCTTGTGGTCCAGGAATTATCTGAACAATGGAATACACACATATTATGAGAGAAAAAATTCTTTTTTACTCAGGATCTAATGAGCATCGACTGTAACATCGACATTCATCGATTCATTCTGATTCAGTTTTAAGTATTCTTACCTGAGGATACACTTCAATTGGTCCTTTCTCACTAGATGCCGGCTGCGATGCCTTAAACAAACCTTGATAATCAATATTCTCTCGATTATCAATTGATTTTGGTGGCGGATAATCTTCGGCTTTCTGTGGGCTCACTTGTCTTATTGGCTGGGAAGTAGGTGGTGATGGTGGAAGTGGTGACGGCTGTGAGGGTGGTGATGGAGGTGGAAATTTGATGAGAGGTCCTTTCATGGACTCTATTTGAGATCGTATACTGGACAGTGTTGGAAATGCTTTGGGCACTCCTGGTAAGCTTGATGGAGGTGATGTGGATGGAGGAAATGAGGGCTGTGGAGGCTGTGGAATTGGTGGTGGATGAGGATAGGTTTCCTCTATTCTTTCCGGAGAATAAGAGGGACCTTTTTCGGTTGGAGAATAGATTTCCGATGGTGGAGTCGTCATTCTCTCTGATAGAATGGAATAGAAGAAATCGTTGAGAACTTTGGGCCACAAGAATTTCGAAACTTATCATGATCATGAAACTTGATAACTTTTCTATGATAACAGAACTTACCATTTTCATCGTTATCAATATCATCTTCTGGACATATTGGACAACATTCATCCGCTAGCTTCTTCTCTCGACCAGGACATCGTAAAGTTGGACATTCTCTTGGATTACACACAATATTACCCTTGTTACAACGGCAAGTTGTGCACTTATCTGGTGTCCATTGTTCATTATTTTCGTATACATCCTCCTTGTACACACACAAATTGGCGTCCTCCCCAATTTCGTTCTCTAACAATTAATTATCAACGATTATGGTGATAAGAATCGACGTAAATTGATGGGAGCACGATTCAGTTTGAAATTTGATTTCGAAAATACTTACCACCATATTCACCCTCTTCGATGTCCGCTCGCTGAGGAGGAAGAGAACTGATGTGATGTATGGAGGTGAATGTTAATATTAAGATGATATAAAAAATGGACATTGCATTGAATCAAAGGTCTAGGATTATTATTATATACGATAAATATAAACAGCTAAATATGTATAAAGTTTCACATCTTCACAAGTCAATTTCTGACTAACTTGTGGACTCATTTATCACATCTGAGATCATTTTAAACTAGATCCTTGTAAAATTTTCCTTCCCATCCTTCATCATGTCCACCCTCACAATCAGGCCAACAGAACTCAGCCCTTCATCGTCAACATGAGCTTCCGACTATTTTTCCATATGTTTGTCAACCGAGAGAAGTATCACCTCCTCCCGGAAGCGATCCATTAACTTATATTTGATGATATTAATTTTTTTTTCTTATTTTTTATCTAAAATTCAGAGTCCAATAATGAGGAACACATTCATTGGAGCCATGAGAATAAGTTCTAGCAAAAATTTTCAACAAAGATACTGGATATCGTTATCATGATAATCAATGTCAAACTCCCAGCAAGAAAACAAATACCAACAACCATTATTACCCACCATGATGATGTAGTGATAATGCTGATCACTAGCCGGAAGGAATCCAGCTTGGATCATTTTTTACATCCAGTTAAAGTGCACAGTGATCATCAGCATCATGGAACCGGAAAAGGAGAAGTTAAAATTCTTCTCATCATCTATGTTTATGCAAACATTCTAGCCTCTTCCATCTGAACATTCTATTGGTCAAGTTTAATCAATTCAAATGCTGAAATGTGTGTGTGTGTACCGTATGTGTGTATAGTGGTGTTATTCATGGTGTTAAAAGAGGAGGATAACGACATTTAAGGTGTGAGCATAGTCCCCAGCATCAGTATCTGGCTATACGGAATAAATAAATCAGCCATCACCGTTAACCGGTTCACTAACACTTTATTTATATATTTAAGAGAATCATGTACACCTGCTGCTTGATGTACCTGCTGTTGCCGATGCTTGATTTGACTGGTTAACGTGAGGATTCAATGCCATCGGTGTTTGTTCCAAGTCTATTCAGATTATGGTGATGATCATCAAGAATCTTCTCTCTCTCTCTCTCTCTCTCTCTCTCTCTCTCTCTCTCTCTCTCTCTCTCTCTCTCTCTATCATATGGTGAAACTTGTTGAATGCAATACGGTAGCAACATGTTGAGTGGATTGAATTCATTTTCTCACCATATCAGACAAGAGGAACGGATTAGTGTATCTGAGTATGAATTGAAAATTTGAACTCAATTTCAGCCTGTATGGATACATATGAATGATGATACTTTTGATGCTTGATCATGTCCACTTGAATCACTTGAATAATCATTCATGATAGTTTTAACATGCACACTTACACATATTTTTTGAATCCTTTTTTTTCAATATCAGACTGTGTTGAACGTTCTGCTTTTCGGCAGCAATTTTCGGAAGCTCATCTCTCTTGCCGGCTGTCACTTATCATCACTCAGCATCATGTTGGGAGAGAAAAGATTGTGGAATTATGTCAAATGTTTCACATTCTAGATTCATAGATTTTTTTTTCTTCTTCTTCTTCTTCTTCAATCTATCTCACTTATACTGGGCACTGTATTCCAATATGGCTCGCAAAAGAGATTATCGTGGGTATTTGAGCCGCTTATGGGCCCTGAATTTTCGCCCCAAAATCAGATGAATTTGTGTGTGTGTGTGTGTGTCATGGAAAATTTTTATCCATTGTTCCTGTTTATCGTAAAAAGGAATTGAGGTCATATATATTGGATGATAATGTAAGAATGAGAGTATCTGTTTCTTTAAGATGCGATTTGATCATGAATCAAACAATTCAATAATAATAAGATGCGATCATCATTTTTTCAAGGCCAACCTCAGATAAGGAAGAAAAATCGAAACATAACAGTACTTGTGTGTGTGTGTGTGTGTGTGGATACTTATTTTTCTCATATCTCATATCTTCTTCTTCTCCAGCATCGTTCTTGAAATCCAAATAAAACTTTGTTCTTGACTTTAAACCGATGAATGGTGAATCTTTCAAATGAATTTTATCATTCAATCTGATCCAATTATTGCAAAATCCATTGAAGAAAGTATGTGAACTGATCCACTCAATCACTATAAACCTCAATATTTTTTTCTCATGGAGGTACCTTCATGCAGAATAGCTCAAACATAAGTTCAATATGAACACATTATATCTCTCATCATGTATATACATACATGATTGTTGAATAGATCCTGTGAATGTATTAAATTTATGAACCACTTGGATTGTGTAGATTGCCCTCTTTGCCCAAGGAAGATTCGCCTAAAAAATCGGCAGCTTCTCGTTAAACGATTGAATTTAAGTGAGGCCTCAAAAATGATCCCAAAGCCTACTCTTTTCAACAACCGCCACTAGATACTATATACTGTATATAGATTAAATGAATAATATGCATCAAAAATGATGATTAACAGATTACATCATAAGAGAATGTGATGACGATGATCCAATAGATGCAGATGTTGATGAGATAAAATATTTTTGTGTCTCTCTTGTTCCTTGAGGAATCTTATTTTTTTTCTTGCCCTCTCTCTCTCTCTTTCATTCTCTTTTATCCCTCTTTCATCTTGGCAAATGATTTTTGGTGGACATTCTTATACTGCATGGTAGCCCCAGGTGATATCCTATCAATATAAGGTCAAATTGTATTGAAATTTTTCGGCAAGTCGCTCGGCATCATTCTGTCACGAAACAAGGTGGAAAATGGTCTCACTGTTCATATTTATATCCAACTGGCCACCGATCATAACCGGAACTGTCCGAATATTTCCCTCTCTCTCTCTCTCTCTCTCTCTCTCTCTCTCTCTTTCTTGCTCTTTTTCTATGTTATGCTCCTTGTAGCGGGCCTGAATAGTGTCCCAAATAGAGAATCCGGAAAGAGAGGAGAAGAGAAGAGAGACCAAGAATGTGAAAGACTGGACATCAAAGCGTTAGAGATGGTAAAAAAAGAAGCGAATTCATGGTGAATTTCGATTCAATTGAACACCACATACAGATATACATGTATATGTGTATCGTTCGTGCACACCGTGAGATCGTTTGGAGTTGATTTTTTTTGGCATGATCACCATTTAACATAGTTAGTAGGATAGTGTCTGTCCAATCATTGGCCCATCTTCGTTTTAGAGAGAATGACAAATGGACTCTATTCGGGTGTGAACATGGTCAGAAACAGGTCCATTCTTTAATATATGAACATGTATATGTTCATATATTGATTCTAATCTTGGTTGTGTGGAATATCTTGGTGGTGTGGAAGATTAATCAATGTACCAATCTTGTGCCTAGGGGAGACATGTTGCGGGCATCGCCAATCTCTTGTCATTCCGTGATGCGGTGTGGCTCTTTCATCATTGATCCAGATGCATGATGATAATTAGAATTTCTGATGCTCAATATCCAAGAGTGAAAAAAGTGGATTACCATGTTGAAGATGATCTGATTAGCTCTTATAAATTTCTCGAGTATACACACTTACATATACATGCTGTGTAAAGCCTATGAGTGTTTGTATCATCAGATTTGATCAGATCTGTTTTCAATCATGATTGAGTGTAGACTTCAAGTAGGCAGTGTAGTTAGTCTATTAAATTGTGGATTGCCTTAAGTGTTTTCACTTGATATCATGATATTGAGATGTAAACGTGAGAAAGACTGAGTGAAAGAAAAGATCAAAAGATATAAAAGGTAATGTTGTGTAATCGAATTAAGAATTTTCAGATTGACCTCCAGATTCTCTAGATTCTTCAGCTTAATAAGGGCCATTAATCAACATTGATTTGGAATTTATTATCCCAAATTACTAGCACCTCATGAAAGGGTGCCCACAGCTGACCATCTGCATTTGCTGCATGTATAACTTGATAATGGATTGAATTAACAATCTGATGGTCCTTCAAGTTCTGGGAAAAAATTTATGCATGTGTGAATGTACCATACATGAAGTTGAAATTCTCTCCGAAAATTTGACAAATACGTTCAATATCGATGCGGAATGGAAAGAAGATGAATATTACTTCTGACCCCAATAATTTTAAAGGAGAAACTGATTCTCTTCTTTCTGTTCCCATGTAACCTTGATTTATTTCGAATTATAAATGGACCATCAAAAGTAAGGAAAATTGATGTGTTTCACCCTTTTTCTATCAACTTTTTTTTCCTTCCATCTTCTTATTTTCTCAAGATGTCGCAACTGATGGCATTTGCTGAA
>QZCP01000842.1:62500-65119 GCA_003956705.1 Brevipalpus yothersi
ACATGTTTCAGGTGAGTGAACCAAGATGAGTAATATAGTTTCGTGGAATCACTTAATAACTGATATATTTAATCATGTAGATGATAAATGATAAACGAAACTCAAACGAAACATGATAGTCTTTCATTTGGATTTTCTCTCTTCCTTTCTCTCTTTCCTTCGCTCATTTCCTCTGTTTCATGATAAAAGTTATCGAACTTTGAGAGTTCGTAAAACAATGAATCAAACTTGTCACATGTGTTTTTTTTGGTGAGCGTATATTGTCCCGTTATTCTATGTTAATGGACGATTAGTTTACGATTATTTTGGCATGAATTTTTCCGGCCACTTACATGAAGTGAGAATCGAATTTCAAGTTCACTTAAGATACAGATAAAGAGATGATTCTTTCTCTGAATTGCTTGAATGAAGAGACAATTGATCTCGAGTGAAAACTTTTCGCTCGCACTTACATTCACATTCATGAAAGATCCAGGAAAAGCGTTTTGGAAGATAGAAAAGAAAGAAAGATGTTAACAAATGGGTCGTTTGTTACATTAGATGTGTGTTCACTTGACATGGTTAAAACGAAATAAAATTACAGCTGTTGATATATAATGAAAATGCATTCTCTTTGAAGAGGTAGAGAGAGAGAGGTGTAAATACATTGCCAATTGTAACTGTCTCTCTTCACCATTTGATCATCAAAAATGTGGATCTCTCTCCCTATCCCGGGAGCCCCAAAAATTGGCCCTGAAAGGACCAAGACACATACACTTATTCACAATCAACACTGTGTGTATCACACTGATTATCACTTCGATTAAGAGAGTAGAATAGAAGTGGTTGCCACTGTTGATCGTATAATTCACACACATGCACACAAGTTTGCATCATTTCAACAATTGAGGCTCACTTTTTGGCCAATGATTGTGATTGTTAACTAGAAGAGAAAAGGAATCTCACTTTTCAGTTCAATTCTTCAATAAAGAGAGGAAGAATTCCTCTCTATTGAACGTGGTTCTTTTGAATTCGAGGTCAACCATTATCTGGACTACATCATGCATACGCATCCACATCTACATTTACATCCACATGAAATGGAAAAAAATTTCTCTCTCCCAAATGGTGACTGGATGCTGATCTTTGAATTTTATCCAGATAAGTAACCTCAATCATCGTTTTCACTTTATACTTATGTCAATTACTGGATGACCATTCAGCATGTGTGTACATTGATCACGATCAAATGGGAAACTTTTGCCTCTCTCTATTGTCAAGATTACAGATGACAGAATATTTTTTCACACACAACTCTCACTCTTTATCACTTGATAGTTAGTTTGTGAAGAGAAATCATTCCCATCATCAATTCCCATTAATTCACATCATCAAACTCTTAAATTTTCTTACTATTCAGGTTTATCATCTTTCGCTCTCTCTCTTTCTCTTTCTCTTTCTTTCAAAAAAGGACGTAAATAAATTACTCAATAATTACATGAGCTTTACAGTGTTGGTGAGTGTGGTCATAAATCATGGAAAGTTTTTCTTTTCGGGATCCACGAGTTTGGACAAGAATGAAAAGAGGAATCTAGCCAAATCGATGATCCATTTTATGGCTACAACAACATGTCAAACTCCGCTGGATTATTGAGGAGGCTGGAAGCTCTTCTCCGGGATCGGGCATTTACCGTTATACCGTTACACACATGTTGTACTTTTTTTCTCCACCTGTGTGTTCATTGCTTGATGGGCAACAGATTCAATTTCGTGTCAATGTCCTGATTATCATGTGGCCCACTCAACAACACATCTCTCTCTCAACAGTAGGAATCTTGAAGACTGGAGAGAGACTTGAGCTTCGAATTTGTGGCCGTCCAGTATATGGATCGGGCTGAACAAAGTTTCTATCGCCGCATCATTCGGACCAATGACCGACTGACCGTAAGTGAACAGAACGGAACAAGACCTCATCTCCTGTTGTTATGGATAGCATGATGAAGAGAGAGAGAGAGAGAGAGAGAGAGAGAGAGAGAGAGAGAGAGAGAGAGAGAGAGAGAGAGAGAGCAAGTATGCAGGAGAAAGTCAAGAATATCATGATCTCTTGGAATAGGATCATGGTTTTTTTTGATGAAGCTGATCGAAATTTTGTAGAAAACATGATCAGCCTAAGGTTTGTGTGTGTATGTAGGGAAAATTATGAGTCTTCAATGTTAACCGGATCTGAGTGTATTTCAAGAAATATATATTCATTGATGGAATTTTGAAGCCTCAAAACGCACGAGATATCCGTTTTCATGTCTTAAATCACCGGTTTTTGAGAAGAAAAGTGAGAATAATTGGAGTTTATCGATATTTTTTGCTCATTCAATCACTGCAAATTGTCTTCATCACACTCGTGTGACGCATTCTTGTGAGAATTTGATCGATATTTCATGAACAAGTCCCCCCCTCTCTCTCTCTCTCTCTCTCTCTTTCTCTCTCTTTCTTTCTCTCTCTTTCTTTCTTTCTTTCTTTCTTATATCCTCCAATGGATACTATTAAGCCCAAATCAATCTGAATAGCTCACTATTAGAGAGAGAGAGAGAGAGAGAGAGAGAGAGAGAGAGAGAGAGAGAGAGAGAGAGAGAGAGAGAGAGA
>QZCP01000842.1:65443-88107 GCA_003956705.1 Brevipalpus yothersi
GAGAGAGAGAGAGAGAGAGAGAGAGAGAGAGAGAGAGAGAGAGAGAGAGAGAGAGAGAGAGAGAGAGAGAGAAAGTATCTGTGATACAAGTCAGATAGTCGAATTCCATCCAATGTTTCTATCCAATGACGCAAACCTGTAAGAATTTGATCGATATTTCATGGAAAATGAGTGAAAAAGTGGCTATTCCAAAGATGAATGGAAAAATTCTGATGATGACAAATGTGATAATAATAATAGGTAGAGCATCATCAACTTTATCTGATCCCTTTCCCAACACAAGTCAAAAGTATCAAATTAGTGATACTTTAACGCTTAAACTTTCATGCCTAAGATCGGAAAAGAACTTTTTCATGGCTTCAGGGCAACTCGTGGATATCAAACTGAACAGAATTCATCAGAAGGGTTCAGAAAGGTTCAGAAAGGCATAATTGATCAATTAATAGTGGATATCCTATTATACAACTGATCTCACTAAAATGCTAACACGTGTATGTATCCAAATGAATTCCGGCAACAATTGATTCTAAGTCAAAGTTATTGAATACTGAACAGTTGTTTAAGCAGTATACAAGCCATCTCAACATGTTATGGCCTCATGATATATGAACATTCTCTTCTGTTCAATTTGGAAAGATTCTAGATCAGCCCGCCCCATCTAAGTTTGTTCATCTTTTGGAAAATCGAAATCAGATAGAATTATAATGATAATTTAGAATAAATCTTTTCTTCTAAGCGCCCTTGTATACATTGAGAAACTAGCTTCCGGTAGCATTAACTTTACAAGGATCGACTGTAGTGTGCCTAACCATGACATTGACCTTCAAGTATCTGTGAGGCTTATGGTTACCGTTTATCCTGAGCAGATAGAATCTCCTCACCAGTCATGATGAGTTGAAAACTCAATACAGATAATCGTGGGCTCATACTGACCATGAAAATAAAGCCAAGAAATCATATCATGAAATCATCATATAGTTTGCTCTCTTTCTATCCGAAAATTTCAAATCAAATCAAAATAAGAATGAATCAAAAAGGCAAAAGAGAGTGAACAAACAATATCTCATGTCCAGAAAGTAATCTGCTAATCAGATAATCCAAATTTTATTGCATTCTTTCTACTTCTCTCTCTCTCTCTCTCTCTCTATCTCTCTCTCTCTCTTGGAAAGGAGGGAGAATGGCAAAGAGGCCAGAGAGAGAGAGAGAGAGAGAGAGAGAGTCAGAATGCTGGGTCGGAGAGAGAGAGAGACTGATGCTGGAGGCTGTATTCATCGATTCATTTGAATTTAGCCAGGAAGACGTTTGACGCGCTCTTTTTGCAGCATCTGCAGAGCAGTTATCTTCTTTTCACCTTGATCTTGAACGAGTCTATTGAGGATATCGATGATCTGATCATCTTGTTCACTTGTTCGCTCTCTTTCATTCTCTCTCTTCTCTTTTTCTCTTTCTCATCTCTCTTTTCTCTCTCTCTCTTCTTTTCTCCATCATCATAGTGTACTTACGGCCATTCATCTCATTTACTCATGTGTGCTTTCATCGTCCTCAATTGATGAAACTTTGACTCCACTATTGGTCAACATCATTTGACTTGTGATACTGGACTGTGAAAGTCATTTGATGACCATCTTCCCTATCATCTTCGATCATTGACATCGCTACTTGTTGAGCTGTTGCATTTTAGTGTGTTTATACGTTTTTTTTATTGCTTCTTTTTTGCACACTTTTTTTATTATTACTCTGAAATCAACTAGAGACATTATCTGTTTATCGTGACTTTCTGTGAAACATCATGCACATAGCTGATAATATCAAATTAACGTTCATCAGATGTTCATCATGAAAAATTTTATCCATAGGATTAATTGTTACATCTCCAATCATTTGCCAATCACTTTCGATCACACCAACAAAAGCCATCATAACCATCGAAGTGGCCACAATGTCACTCATCGATCGGTGTCATTATGGATACTCCTACTATTACAATTACTACACTCATCACAAGCAGTGACCAAAAGGCCATTCTATAATATTGCTCATATGGTCAATTCGATCAAAGAAATTGATCCATACTTAATTCGTGGTGCTAACGCTATCGAAGCGGATGTTGTATTCTCACTTAATGGTACAGCACTATCAACTTTCCATGGATTACCGTGCGATTGTTTTCGACATTGTACTGAACGTGAAGATATTGAAAAATATTTGAAATATGTTCGAGATGTAACTCATCCAGGTGAGTCTATCGAGTGACATAACAGACAATCCACAAACTATCAGATCCATCATGACTGACAACGTATCTAACGCTGCTAAAAAAATCGTTAGAAACAAAACGAATCAGCCAACGAACGAGTGTTCAATTCTTACGCAATTTGAAATATTTATTATTTTACTTTTTCTCTGTGTTTTCGATTATTTCTAGTGACTGGAAGATATAGTAAACAATTGACACTACTATTTCTGGATTTAAAAGTTTCCCAATTACCGGCATCTGTTAAAGCTAGTGCTGGAGCTGATTTAGCCAGAAAAGTTGTCAAAAATTTGTATGATGATGGTCAAGCTGAATCTCGAATTCGTCTATTGATTTCAATTGGACACACATATGATTATGACTTTGTGTTAGGATTCCAGAATGAACTGGAAACTCGTGGCCTTCAGTGGTTAGGTAATGAGAGAATCGGTTGGGATGTTGGTCTTAATGATAATGTTGATCAAATATTATCAATGTGGAGACGCTTAGAGGTGATCAACAATGTGTGGCTTGGTGATGGTATAACAAATTGTTTATCACCATTCTACAATCTAGGCCGATTGGCCTATGCGATCACAAAGCGTGATGAACGAAATAAGATGATTCGAGATCCAATAGTGGATAAAGTTTATCATTGGACCATCGATTTTCATCATAATCTACGCTTTTCACTGAGGTAAGCCACAAAATGATGAAAAAATATTGGGCAGAAAAATTTATCTCAAATATATACACTTTTCTTCACTCTCCATCACTTCATCCACCCAATCTTTTTTCTTTCACACACACACACTTACACACTTCTAAATCAAGTGATGATGTGATCCATACAGCCGAAAAAGTGGTGAAAATTTTGGCGCTCTTTTTTTCTATTCTCTTCATTCACGTTTTATTCACCTTTATTATCGATTTGAATGCTCTCTTTCTCTCTCTCTCTCTCTCTCTCTCGTTCTTTCTTCATCCTCTTGACCAAATTCATCTATCCTGATCATCTACCTTGAGGCCCACTTTTTTCCCTCACTATGAACTAGAATTAGAATCATTATCGATAATGATCAGCCTTGAAAAGATGATTCTGACCATGATTGCTTGGTAGAATGGTTGATCTTTCTGATAGCTCACTTAGATCATGAAGAATCACTTTCCAAATGAGGAGGATTGATTTAATCTATAAACCCCATCCAAAAATGCTTACCCATATCTTTAATCCATCTATCTTGCACAATTTGATTTATCAATGATTCCATTAAACTATATATAAATGTGTTCGTAATGTGAGTTTTTTTCTCAACATTCTTCAACATTAATCTGTCTTATATATTATTTCGAAGCATTCCTAGCTGATTTATTTAACTTTTCGATCTTTTTATTTCAATCTTTTTCTCCACCAGAAACGGAGTTGATGCAATCATAACCAATCATCCCGAAAGACTGGTCAGCATATTAAAAGAACCCGATTTTGTATCTAAATACAGATTGGCAACTCTCGATGATAATCCATGGCTTCGAATACAAACGGACATCGAAGATGAACCCGCACCGGTACCACAAAATAATAATGATAATCAACCAGTTCGAGCTCGAGTAGTTGCAAGTGCTGTTGATATACTGGCATCACTCAATAAATATTTACGAGAATGGTTTGTTCTCCGTTTGACAGCATACACTCGCTCATTGAACGCCAATAACACATCAAGATCGAATTAATTTATTCCCTGTTAAATAGAAACAGAGGAAAAGGGATAGAAATTATTTATTTTCTGTAATACCATCCAATTGACGAGCAAAATTTTTTCCTTCAAGTACAAATAATAAAAATTTTGCAAATTTTACTCATGAACCTTGAATCCGTTCATTGAGGAGTGCTTAAATTTCAAAATTGATTTGTCAAGAATTTTATATCAAAAACTGAATCAAAATCTTCTTACAATAGTCAAATGAAAACTATCAATCGCATGATATCGATAGCTTTTACTAAGCGAGAATCGAATTAGAATCGAATTAGAATGGAAAAATTTTAGCTTTTTTTTCAAGACTGTTGTTGTGATTATCTTGTTAACGAAAAATGATTTTCGTTTGTTTTGGTAGTGATTTTGACACACTTTCTTGAACGTTTCTCCTTTTGTTTTCAGTAATTATCAGGATTATTATCGACATAATGTCATCTGTGTATGGTGTCAATAGTTTTATGATGAGTGAACACAGGAGCCTTGAAAAGCTACTTAGTTATAAAATTGAATTAAAGAGGAAAGTTGCTCAGACAATAAATAAGCGTGTACAGCTGATGCAACTTATTGAGTTTGAAGATGAAAAGCTAAAGCAAATGAAGGATGAAAATGAATTGCTTAGTGAAAGAATGGAAAGTATCCGAAAGACCAAAGATTCCGTGGATCATCTTAAATATTGTCTCGAAAAAGTGGACTCACTTAAAGATCAAATAAAAAGTGTTCGAAATTGTATTTCTCAAGCTGATGTTGACATCAAGAAAGCACAAGATAAACTTAGAAGTGAAACTAATCGGAAAAGAGCTGACGAAATAAGATGTGCAAAAAAGAAGAACGAAGTTATTGACTTGGAAAGAAAAAGGGCCGTTTTAAGATCAATGGTACGAGATCGTGATCAAGCAAGATTGCAATCAAAATTAAAGCCTTATAATTAGAATGGTGCAAGTGAATTGGCTTACAAGTCAATTTGGAAACTGAAAGCAATCATTAAACTAGTGGATCTAATTCAGTGACAATGGCCATAGAATATTCAATGTAATCACTCAACAAAAAAGTGTATTATAAGAAGTATAATAGATTCTTCATTGAGATCATAGAATATTAGAATCGAATCAAAGCTGAAAAGCTAAGCAAAATTGATCATATGTATTTGATGGCCAAAATTAATCTGTTTATTAGCTGTTACTATTAATATTGCAAGAAGAACAATAATAAAAATGGAAAAATTCTCAAATCAATACAAGTAAATAAAAAGTTCCACATAACCCGAAAATTTGACTAGTCAAACGAAGCCCATTCCATGTTATTCATTTAAAATTGATCATTCATTTGTTTTTATGTACTGATTGCAATGCTGGTTGATGACCAAGAAAAACATACAGATCCAATTTCGAGGCCAAATTCTGAATCTAGTTGGAATCCATCTCTGAAAGCAATATCAACAAGTGGAAGACGGGAGGTTTTTGTTGTTTTGTATTCGATTATTGCTTTGGCCCAGTCTCTGGATTTCATCTAGAAAGATCGAAAAGTTCATTTAATATCAGTTGGAAAAAAATTCCAGATAAACTGCTCGGTTGTGGACAGTTGAAATACTCACCTTACAGCCATCATGCAGTGTTCGGTAAGTGAACTGATGATCACTATTAGCCAATATTTCATGATCATTATAAGACATGAGCTTGATCGATTTTCGATAGTTCTTTTGAGTTGTATCATAAGCGACTACAGTGTTTTTACAAAGAACAGTTAAATTCTGTCGAGCTGAAGAGCTGAGCATTTGCAAATAAGCCATTTGCATCTTGCTAACTTTATAATCAAACTGAATAACAGAAAGTAAGAGTTGAAAAAATGATATCGATAGCTTTTACAAGCGCGAATCGAATTAGAATGGAAAAATTTTAGCTTTTTTTTCAAGACTGTTGTTGTGATTATCTTGTTAACGAAAAATGATTTTCGTTTGTTTTGGTAGTGATTTTGACACACTTTCTTGAACGTTTCTCCTTTTGTTTTCAGTTATCATCACGATTATTATCAGCATAATTTTATCTGTGTATAGTGCCAATAGTTTTATAATGAGTGAACACAGGATCCTTGAAATGCTACTTAGTTATAAAATTGAAATAGAAAAAAATGTTGCTCAGGCATCAAAACAAAGTGTGGCATTCACGAAAATTATCAAGTTTGAAGAGGAAAGGCTAGAGAAATTGAAGACTGAAAATGAATCGCTCAATGAAGAAATGGAAAGTATCCAGAAGGCCAAAGCGTCCATGGGGGATCTCATGAATCTTGAGAAATGTATCGAAAAAGTTGATTCACTCAAAAAGCAAATGAAAAGTGTTCAAGATCGGATTTGCCAAGTGAATATTAAAATTAAAAAAGCGAGAGATAATCTCGAAATCATATCCCACAGTTCAAGAGTGAGAGAAATGAGAATCTCTCAATTGGACCAAGAAATTGGTGAATTAGAGAGGAAAGAGCAAATTTGAGATATATGTTACGGGATTACTGTCCATTGGAATTGTGAGCCATGAGAAGGTCCCTCGCATTATGATCAAGCGGAAAAATGGAAACAGCTCCACAACTGAACATGCAAATGAGGGTCGAACAAAAGAAGATTATGTGGTTTTCGTCTTTATTTTAGGGAAAGGGAGCTCAGACATCAGCTTCAAAATATGAGTGTACATGTATGTAAAAAGTTCTACACCAATAAACATTGTCATCTGCACATAAATGCTTATCAATTAATTTCAAAATAATTGATCAGAGAAAAATTGAATAAATCTCCTGAGGATATCCTTGAATCTGTATCTGAACCAACTCAGAATGCTCACAAAATCAGTATTTGGAAAAGAACTATACAGATTATCATATTGAAACTGTTCAACTTCGAGCCCGTTCTCGTGGTCGTCTGAAAGATTTGTCAATACAGTTATCCTTCACTGATATTCGACTCACTGAGGTGGGATAATTCTAGTCACTTTTTGTAATGAATAATAATGCCACTCTTTCAGTGATGGACTTATTCTTTGAGCATTTTACAGCACCTTCATTCTTGATTTTGCAACTGCGATGTTCATCATTTGGTTCATTGTTACATAGCTTAGATTTCACTGGCTACAATGGTCTCTTCTATCCTCTCAACATGCTTATGATGCTGCTACCATAACTTTCATCGTTGTACGAGAGTATACTATTTTTCGGTGTTGAATAATCTCCTTCATCGATTTCACTAGATTCATTGGTCGCTGGATTAGTTAAAGATTTTATCAAACAATCCAACCATTTCTCTGGTGTTTCCGGACTATGTAGTGGCTTATCATTCTCTAGAGCTGACTTGGATAATTCAAAACTTGCCAAAATCGAGGTCTCCTCCTTTTTTGGATGGTGTTCCTGCTTAGTAGCATTTGGTGGTGCAACATCTTGACCATGATCACCCTCAGACAAACTGGTGAGGTGACGACTCAGTTGCTTGTGGAGTAACAGGCATTCTCCGTAAATTTCATCGAGATCTCATCTGATGTTGTACCACCAACCTAATGGAACTAGGGATCGAAAGAAATAGAGATCAAATATATAGATAAAGGGAGTTTTTGTCAGTGTGTAAATAGATATAATAGAATAATAAGATATTTCCATAACTCAACTTACCAATTCATGTTTCGAATCTTGCCATTCTTCACATCACAACGATCAAACAAATGGATTCATTTCATCGAAAATATTGGTCAATATTTTATCATCAATATAGAGAGGATCATTCACTATACATGACCTCATCTCTTCATATAATGGTACATTTTCTACAGTGAGAATTTTCATTACCTCAGCAAGAGCACTAGCAAGTATATCGCGATGCTTTCCTTTCGAATCATTTTCAGCCAAATTGATTCGAAGTTTGATGAGTGGCACCATTACTTGATAGAAAAACCTCCAACTCAAATCAGAGTTATATTTTAACAAAAGTTTCAATATTTCACATGCAACACACATCATTTCATAGCTCTTCTCACAATTTTCAACTTGTACACATTCTGTTACAAGAGAAAGTAAAGTTTTCGTAAACTTTTTACATCGACATTCGATTATTTTCATGATTTCGAGAATCCTTTGACAATAAAGCTTCTTGAGATCTACATCACTGGTTAAATTACAATTGTTCACCAATCTGAGGAGAATTTTTTCAAATTCAACCCAATCATACTCAAAACGATGGATAAATCTGATCAAAGTAGGCACCAGATGATGATGAATTTCGGGATCATCACGATAAAGTAATGATTTCAGAGTTTCATAAAATAGTCCATCAAAATTAACACTCTTCAAATCATTGATGGAAAATTTTTCCACCAATGTGGCCACACATTGAAGCCCAATTGCTTTCGATGATGGACAGTAGTGATCCAGTAATCGTAAAATAAATGGTGCCACTTTGTAAAGATCATTTAGTGTCGAGTCATCTACATTCTTTACCACACACAACACCAGATCCCGGTTACCTTCATCTTCCAACCATTGATCACCATTTTCTCGAAGTTTAGCCAATTTTTCCATCATCTCAGCTGGGAAACAAATAATCTCAACCACACAACCTCTTGAAACAA
Organism: Brevipalpus yothersi; assembly: GCA_003956705.1. Classification (NCBI taxonomy): domain Eukaryota; kingdom Metazoa; phylum Arthropoda; class Arachnida; order Trombidiformes; family Tenuipalpidae; genus Brevipalpus; species Brevipalpus yothersi. Next base: position 74,023 of record QZCP01000842.1, read on the forward strand.
AAAACTGAAAAAATCATCTTAATCTTAATCCTATCATCATCCATACCCTTTGATTAAATTGTTATCGTATTTGAATCACGTGAAAATACAAAAACAAAACTTTTTCGCTTCAAAACTCGTCACTCACAAGTCAATATACAGATGTCACCAATGAGGCTGCACTTATCAGTCTTGCGCATTACTTAAAAAATTTAAGCGCGATAAAGTTGAAAACATAATCGCTTTTTTTCTTCTTAATTTGATTTCTTTCCCATGTTTCATTGGTTAAATGTTGTTGTGTGTATCAAGTGATTAAAATTAGCAATTGATTACTCTTCTGTGTGTAAGTGTGTGAGGCAATTGAGAGTTGAGATTTGTAAGATAAAATTGGTGTGTGTGTGTGTGTGGTGTCTTCGGCAATTGTGACTTTGGGTGCAATCGGTGTACCTACATTGCGTTTGGTTTAGGTTGTTAATTGTGAGTTTAGCTTTTTTTCAATCTCATACTGACAGCGTTTTCTTGTAGTGATTGAATTGAGTTTACCCAACATTTGTCTACACCAATATGGCCAATGTTCTGCGACCATTGAATGTTTTGAGTATTCGAAAGCGAAAGAAAAGACCATCTCTACCACTTCGATCACCATCAACAATTGGTTCTCGATTGAATAAGAGTTATGAAGACGATTCGGAGCTGAGTTTTGTGATTGATGATAGTTCACCTCAAAAGAAAGTGAAACGCTCCCCCAATGATGCAAGCCAATGGTTCCTTGGTCCCAGTAAAACTTTCCAGAATCGACGCTCATCATCCTCATTTTCTCTCCAAAATCAGAGTAATTTGATCGGTAAGCTTAAAAAAGCATTGGCAAAGCAGCGATCAAATCGAGAAAGCTGGCTGCATACTACAACCTCTGGATTGAAGAATAAGATAAAAGAATCGACACTTGTTTGTACTAGCATACATGTCAAGCTTAGTAAACTGGTTAGTCGATATGGTTTGACTGTTTGCGATGGCATCATCCAAAAAATTGATGAAAAAGAAAAGGGCTTCGTTCTCGGAGAGACTGTGAAACTCATTTTTCCAAGCCCACTTGCATCAAACATGGAGCTCACCCCTGGCACGTTAATGAAAATTGTTTCTCCATGGAAAATAATGTCTCAATCAGCCGTCAAGCTTATCGCTAACCCTTTCTGGGTGAATGTAGAGAGCCGTTCAGAGGAAGCAAGTGCCGCCCTTGTTGAAAGAGAAATTCATAAATGGTCTTGTGAGTGTCGTGATAGTAAGGGTAAGATTGACTCTTACAGATGTGGAATGAATGATAATACAGAGTTATCACAAAACAGCGAGGGATATTCTCAGCCTCTCACGCAACCCTCCTCCCAGCCATTTTCTCAGATGTAAATCTCAAGCCAAAAACTGAATCCTAATACATCGAAGAAAAAAATATAATGAAACTTTGTTACCAGATCTATCAAACCTCAAGAAATGAGTATATGTAAAAAATGTTTAATAAAACAGATTAATGCTTATCAATTAATTCCAAAATAATTGATCAGAGAAAAATTCGACAATCCTCCCGAGGATATCCTTGAATCTGAGTCAACTCGGAATGCCCACAAAATCAGTAATCGGAAAAAGAACCATATAGATTTTCATATTGGAACTGCTCTGAACTATCTTTGAGAAGTTCAAACAGTGATCTGGTCGGTAAAACTATTGTCTTTGTCCTCTTCTTCTGGAGAAAGTATGTCAGAATCTTCAGTACTGTTCCGCGATGGTGCTCGATTTCGCCATTTTTCTTTATGCTGTTCAACTCCGAACCCTTCGTCGTAGTTACCTGGGAAAAAGATTTTGACATTGATTCAGTGATCATTTATTTGGTATTTGACCTACTGAGTGTGGAATGATTCAACACATCATATTTACCTTTTGTCATAAATAACTGTTTAAAGTGAGTAAGGCAGAAGAACTTTCCTGCTGATAGAGTATAATTCTCTAATCTGAAAAAGAAAGAGGTATTTAATGAGATGATTCAGATAAAATGTCTCCATGAAATAGATTACAAACCTCAATGATGATAAACAATGACTACATTTGAAACAGTTTTTATGCATCTTAATCCCACTGAACTCAAGCTTTTCCATTGGATAGAGTCGCTTATGACAAATCGAACATTCTTCCGATCCATTTCCAGGAAAATCATTCTGTTCATTAGTTGTGAACAAGAGAGAGTAAGAGAGAGGGAAATGTTTCAGAGGAACAAAAAACATTTAAAACGCTCCACAATGATAACTTCCAATTTCGCCCTGCTTAAAGCTCATTGATTGGAGAAATTTCTTGATCTAATCATTATACCCTAGGTATAGTACATATAAAGAAGTAAGACAAAAATGAGAGCCCAGTCCGAGAGGTATGATTCTAAGTTCAGGAAAATATTTTTGAGATAAAAATAGTCGACCGAGTAATGATGCAATGTGCCAGTAAGTATCGGAGACTAAAATACTTAGAAAGGAGCGCTGATTGGCTGGAAGGGAAAGTGAAAAATGAGAGATCACATTCCGGAGAGAACAGACAACTAATAACTGTAAGAACCATTGAATGGTAGGATAAAGAAAGTAATCTTACTCGATAATGATCGTTTCTTCTCAGCCATGATCAAAAAGTAAGTACTTACTCTTTGGTGGCAACTGAAAACTATTTCACCTCATTTCCTAATGAATGAGAAGAGGAATATCAATGGAGAAAAAGAAGTGATCTAGAAAATTCCAACAAGTTGGAATATCTTGCTAGCTTCACTCAAGAGTATGAGTTTATTTCAACATTTTAGTGATACCTTCAGATCGAGCAATGATAGCAAATTTATTTTTCAATCCATCAGTACTCATTATCCATTCTTTTCTAACCTTACAAATGAGATTGGAACTTTCAAACATAAACAAGGTGTGTTGGCATAAGATTTGAGGGTCAGAATTTGTTAACATACGTCTCTCATCCAGAGAGTGTTAAGCTAACATTGAGGCAAATAATGAAAAAAGACAAAGAAATCAAAAGAAAAGAACACAAAGGCTGACGAAAATCAGTCGAGATTCGAAGCTCATCCAGGTTGTCCGAATGGTAGCATATATAACTCAAGAATCTCGGTGATCTTGAGATAGAAGTTCATGAAAAGCTGATGAGCTTGTGATATTTGGCCATCAAGTAAGGCGCTGGAACTTGAGAGGACATCTCTCAGTGTTTCCGATGAGTGTGTATAAGATCTGGTGTAGTTGAAAGGGACAGCTCACTAAGGTTTGGATTTGAATGGATCAGGATTCAAGAAGATTGGGAAGAAGAGAAGGTGAGGTAGAGGGGAGAAGAAGGAAGAGAACCATAATCAAGATTCAGTAAAACATCTTATGAACTGAGAAAATATGAATTGAAATCGCTTCACAGGAGGAGATCGAACAAAAATGTTTGAGAAAAAAGCTAAAGCTATAGCAGCAAGCAGTTAGGAAAATTCAAAAGAATCGCTAGAGTAAATTTCAGAGGAATTTTGGAAGATTGTAAGGAAAAAATCTAAATTGATTAATGAGACTTGCAATTAGTTTTTGATGACTAAAAAAAGTCGGGTAGTCATGGCATGAGTTGATGTTCATCAAAAATTTCAACAATTCAACGATTAGCAGGCTTGAAAGCAATTAGAATGCGTGTTAATAACACGATAATTGGTAAATGGAGCAGTGATTCAGTGTTATAATTTCAAAATTTGAGAGCAAGCTCATGCGAAAATGTCTTGCTTGACCAATAAAAAGTGAACATCATTCTCATAAAGAACCAATCGAATCTCCAAGGTGAATCGGATAATCTTACACAAGGAGATTGGTTTACTAATGACCCAGAGCAATATTTCGATTTAGATTATTTTTCTGATTGAGAACCTTAATAGGGAATTAATTTTCAACCCTCATTTTGCTAACTAAGGCAACGATGTGAACGAGCATGTACCATCAGTTCTTTGTGAGAATGAGTTCCTTTTTGAGGATGCTTCAACCATCAAAAATCATATGTACTCACCACGAATCTATTCACTTTCGGCTTGGCAGGCTTCTCTGTGGGTTTGATGTATTCGTCCTGAATCGCCTCGTATTTAGCTCGCAAATTTTTTGTGATGTTAACTTGGGGCAAATCTTCTCCCTCCTCGGTTGTGGAATTTTTTCTATTCTCTTTTTCCACATCAAAAGAGTTCCAGTTTTCAAATTTGGCTGTTAAACTTCGGGCAAGCTCAGGTTCCACAGGAATAACATCTTCCGTTTTGTAGCTGGAACGAACTGGAGGAAAGGATAGAAAAGAGAAATAAGTCGATTAGAAAGATCATTCTCCTTCCGTGATTTGAGGAGGAAACAAACCGATATTTGGATCTCTTTCAATTGATGGCTGACTTTCGATGACATCTCGGGTGAATTCTCGTGGGGGAGTGATTCTTTTCAAAGGTTTGGGGCCCGAAGGTGGAGTGTGATCCAAACTAGCCTGACTTTCGAGTTGCTTGAATTTGTTCAACATCTTGGCGGTCGTATCAATCTTCGGTATCTCCTCACAAAAATCATCTTGACGGATGATGTTCGCATTAGGGAGTATTTCAACTCTCGGTTCAGCAGAAGCGTCTACACTATCACCAAGATCCTGAGAGGGGGAGGATATGAGTCGCTTTTTGGCATGCTCTTCTTCCTTCTCTTGGTACGATTCGAAAAATTTGTATCTTTCCTGGAGGTCCTTTGTTTCGATTACCACTTCTTCCTTAACTTTAGGATCGGAACATTTCACAACCTCAGCTGGTCGGAACAACGGTTCTGAGTTATGAGTGAAACGATTCGGACGATTAACAGCGGAAGCATTGCTATTCTGATTGTGGCTATGATGAGCCGGCGAAATGCTCGAATTGGTGCCACTCTTTGCTAAAGAGGCATCCAACTGCTTGAACATATTCTTTGCCTCTCTTGCAGCAGTGTCAGCTTCCATGGCAAATTTCAGATCTTCTTCTTTCTCCTTACGAAGTCGCTCCAAACGTTCCTCCTCCGTCTCATTATCAATTTGGCCACTCTCAAATTTTTCTTTCAACGAGGTTGCCTTGCCGCTAGATTCGATGTTGAGAGATTCTGGTGCTCTTGGTGCAGGACTGACTGATGGACTGCCTACACAGCCTTTTTCATACATCTGGCGCATAGATGCAGATCTACCCAAGCAAATTTTTTGGCGTAGCTTGTATAGCTCAGTTTTTGTATCGTCGTCTTGTATCGGCTCGTCGCTGGGATTTTCACCTTTCGGTACTGTTCCAGATTCCCATTGGGAGCGAAGAGAGGATAAGCCAGCAAAGGGTACTTTTTCCTTCGTTCTTGTCTCGCGAACCAAAGTCAAATCTCCTTCCTCATCACTTGATTCTCCTGAAGACGATTCGGCATGAATGTCAGCCATTTTATCGCCAGCAGCAGCTGATTGATATCTAAAGACAAGATTATAAGAAAGTTAGTGATTAAAAATTGCCAAAAATACGGATAGAATGATCATAAAATAGCCCCATCGGCCATGGTGAGTTCAAGAGCAACTGGATGGAAACATGCATTATCTAGCCTCTCATGGGGAGCATTCTGATGGAGGAATTATTATCGTGAAGAAAAGATATTCGATCGTTTTTTCCATGCTACAACAAGAGGATGGGGGATCAGGATGGAACTCACGATTAAGAAGTGGTAGTAAGTACAAGTAGTGGTGGAAGGAGAAGAAGATTGTGGAGGGCAAAGAGGTGCAATGAGATACTGAGCTTAATGAAACGGACAATCTTGACAGTGAAGCTTCATTGGGCATTGATAACCACACCACTTGTGTGTATAAATATATGTATTTATATTTATTTCATGATATTGACTCATCCAGGTTACTCGCTTGTTTTGATTGGATGCTCTCTTTTCCTTTTTTCCCTCTTCTCTCGATCCTTGTCACAGATAACAATATATTACTGATTCGTGAATGACGATGAGTCAACATTATCTGTATCAGTCTGTAAAATTTGGTTTTAAATATCATTTCATCTAGCCTCACTTTGACAAAGGGTATGACCTGAAAAATGTAGTGTGTGTGTGTGTGTGTGTGAGTGTATATATCGTGCATCGGCTACAAGCCGATAAACTGTAAAATCGAGTATAGAATTCAGAGAGCGAATAGATATTATCAGTGTTCAATCTGTCACAGCTTTCTGATGAGCTGAAGATCAGCTCGAAAGTAATGGTATCAATTAGTAAGTTGATTAAAGCATCACCTTCTTCCACACACAGTTAACTGTAATAATCATTTAATCATCCTCAATCCGCGCCTCATCTCAACCCTCTATCTTAAGTTTGAATCTTTTTCTCTTTTCTTCTTCTCATCTTCAACAATTGGAAAGAGAGAGAGAGACAATATGACAGTGACACTAAACTCATTTGGGCATTGTTTCTATTAATGGTCAAAACATGGCACAATAATCGAATGACCAATCGCTTATTAATCATCAATCTTGGACAATAAAGTTTACATTTGAGAATCGAGAGAATGACAGTCTGTGGAAGTAGTCTACTCATTTGATTGTCAAGTGAATAATACAAATCAGGTGACTATTGATCATGATGGAGAGGATAGAATTTTTAGTCATCATCTGTATTCGATCGACTCAATTTGCTTAATTTACCATAACTTAAACATTATCATAAAGAACAAATTTAGTAGCCAAGCTAGCCATTCTTATTGATGGGCTGTAGTAATGATCTAACTACAAGGTGTTGAATTGTGTTCACTCTCTTTCTTCTTCTCTCTCTCTCCACTTGGGAGCAAGCTGATACCATTGATTATCACTTCGATTACAATACAGTACGATTTAGTTAAAGTAAACAAGAGGATTTTGAGCGCGAGAGAGGAAGATGTTACCATTGCACACACATAACAATACCAATACCAATTTGGGTTAATCATGGACATGCATTGTAAATAGACTTAATATCAGAAAGAGAGATTGATTTGACTGATAGAAATACATCATCATTTTGTGATCAAGTATAGATTGTTGCTGCTATTGGTGGTGATGATAATTAGCAAAAAAGGACATTCACGATGTGAACTATCCCAACACATTTAGATACTACTCACCTTGCCATTCTTATTTGGAGACTTTCAGATCTTTGAAGTGCACCTTTATCGGGTATTGGTGATGAGCTGGACAATCGATCAGAATCAGTACCACTTTCGAAACGTTGTCGAATATTGGTCAAGTTTAATTGAAGGTTATCCAAGCCATCATCAACTTTAGCATCGTCTATATAGTGTTGTGTATTCCACGACAAGTAAATGAATCAATGATATGGTGAAGATTGGAATGGATGAGAAGGAAAGAACATGTAAACACAGAGGCAAAAAAATATGTGTATCAAAATTATTGCTGATGAACAAAATTCATTGAATTTACAGAGGCAAAACAAAGGCTTAGGTTACTCGATAGTGACACACACACACACACACACTCACAGAGAAAGAGATTCACACACACTTTGAAACAACAAAGATTGGATTAGTGTATTAAATATATATAATCACACTTAATTTAAATGATCAACAAATGAGAAAGGAAATGTTGTTGCTAAAGCTTTCTCTTGGATTCCGATTTTCTTGGTGAAGCTTCGGAAGTCGACAACACAGTTTCCGTTCTACTCTTTGTTCACCAACACTAAAACTATATTGAATGATATGAATCACCGACAAAACCGACAATATTCAAACAGATAGTGTGTGTATATGTGAGCAAATGTGTGTGTGTTTATGTATATATTAGGCAAGAGAAAGAGTAACAAATGAAAAATTTTGATACTAAATTGATATATACCTGAATCGTGTGTAAATACAAAACTAAACTTGGTGAGCGCCTTTTTCTTTCTCTCTCTCTTTTTTCACTTGTTTCTTTCTCTCTCTCGCTTCACCGGCATGTCGCTACGATATAAACAGGGTCAATGCTAGCATTTTATGCTCTCTCTCTCTCTCTCTCTCTCTCTCTCTCTCTCTCTCTCTCTCTCTCTTCTCAATGAATCACTTTTGATAGAAAGACATAGAGAAAGAAAGAAAGTAAGTGTTAATCATTGATGATTGAACAGATGAGAGTTTGGAAAATGAGAATCGATGTCGAGAAAAAGAGAGAGAGAGAGAGAGAGAGAGAGAGAGAGAGAGAAGCCCAAAAAGGGGAGGTTTTTGCAACAGGCTGGATAGATGGATCGAGAGAAAGAGAGAAAGAAAGAGAAGAGAAGAGAGAGAGAAGGGCTGAATGGATGCTGTATACATGTTGCCTGCCATCATGAAGGTCATTCTGGGTTGTTGCAAATTTTTTTTATTGCCTTTTGATTCCCAAAAACCTGATTCACTTGCGAGTTCGGTGACTGAATTCACATCACTTCACTGTCTCTCTCTCTCTTTCCTTTTCTCTTTCTTTTTCTCTCACTAAAAATGACTCATCCACATACATACATACACATATACACACACTTTTGGGTATGAGTTCTTCTTTTTCATGGATAAAACTTTTTTATGCTCAACCAATCGCGATAGAAACGCAAATCAACAGATAGAAATAATAGGAGTGATAATGATATGGTGTGTATAGCGAAAATGAACATTTGATTTTAAACATTAAAATAATATGGATGAATGGTTAACTTACACCTCACAACATCTGGTGGCAATTCGACTGGATTACTTTCTCGGACAATCATTTCCGATCGACGGCCTAGTGTGATGAAAGAAAGAGAAAGAGAGATAAAAACAGGTGATATTAAAGACCATCGACTAATGTAATCGTCATCATGAATATCATCATCATTCAATCTTTCATTATTATGATGATGATCGATTCGGAGAAAGAGATTGCGTCAGAATTAAGAATCAAAGGAAGTGGATAGATAGATGGAAACGGAAGGGAGATGATGGAAATTTTCGCCGAATATACAATAATTCCATGCGAGAGGCGGAAAAGTATGGACATTCATACAGGTAATGCTCATTTGTGATGCTAGAAAGTTTTTTCGATCATCATTGCCAACGATAGGAAATCCTGGCTTCTGTATGACTGCTTAGTAAATGTGATAATGAATAAAAGACACAGCCAAGCATGCTGAACAGTGAAAATGAATAAATTTTGCAGTAGGGCGTAGCAAAAGCTTTTGTTTTAGTCGAAAAAAAGCTTGATATAATTGAATTAATCCATTATCTGAATCCTGATTTAAATCATACCAACAAAAGCATTATATTCACATTCAGTGGATGATATTATCCCAGCTAATTTGAAGTGAAAAATTGGATAAGTTTCCCTAGCAAAACTCATAATAAATCATCGATTTTCGAACGAATTAATACTGTCTCATCATGAAACCGGATACATTTCCCGATAGATCTGGAATTTTTTTCGGAAGCTTAAAAGAAATTTGAACTATTTGTCTTCTCACAATAAGTTTCATGCGGATTGTTACCCAAAGAATATGATTTCATCATAGTGAATTTTATCAATACGATATCTGATGCAGATATCCAGATTGATGCAAACAATGCCAAAAGCGTTTAGTTTGAAGCCGGAAATGGAGCGTTAATGGGAAAGAGAGAGAGAGAAAGAAACAAATCAACAAGAAACACATGCGAAAAAAACATTTCTAAAGAAGAGCAAGGCAACCAATCTATTCGATTTGTTATAGTGTGGAAAGCTTGATTGTTTTCGAAGGATATTGAAATAAAGAGCAAAACTTCAACATACACACAACACAGAAATTGGTAGATGACTGTGACCCTAATTCTGATTGGATTTACTTTTACCTTTAAAAAAAGTGAACGTAAACAAATTTCGAACGATTGTTGGGAGAAAAAATTGTTGGAAAGTTTTTTTCGTACTTGAAAAGATGAGAGTATGGTTAGTCACTTGTAGGGATTTCAGATCAGATTCTGTTCAAATTCATGCTATACGATTTGGAAAATAATTGAATAAAATGAACAGTAATTGAGAAGATGGGATAAACAAAAGGAGAGAGAGAGAGAGAGATAGACAAAAGATGAGAGTAAAAGTGAATGTACGTACATGGAGTAATGTCTTCACTTTCAAATTTAGGCTTCGGTTGAAGTAGTTGCTTAAAATGTGGCTGACAGTATAGTTCGCCTTCATGAGAGTGATAATTATCAACACTGTTTCCACAAGTGAATGTATTATTTGAATCAATCAGCATGGCCATGTTGTTTTTGGTAGTGGAGATGAAGATGAAGATGTTGGAGAAGAAAACGAACGTAAAACGATGAGGAAGATAAAGTAGTAGTAGTGATGGTAGTCGATGTTCGTTGGAAGAGAGGAAAAAAACAGAGTTGATCATTCACGAATGACGTTCGTTGAATAGAATGAGAAAAGTTCATCGATTTTGTTCATACAACCATAGAGTATTGAGGTGAAGATGTAGTTATAATTAGAATCCAATGAGTCGTTTGATGATTGATCATGTTGAGAAAAGAGAGAAGAGAGACGAAAAAAAATAAGAAGCATAAGAAAAGAGGAACACACATAGAAAAATAACGAGATCATACAGTAAATAGGACGGTTCAAAGTTCTAGAATATATTTTTTTTCTCTCTTCTAGTTGAAGGGAATAAATTAGGACTGAAGAATACTTACTTCAACGATTTGTTGCACTGTTTGCATCGAAAACAACTTTTGTGATAACACTTTTTTTCGGCTTTCAATTTATCCATCAAATAGACGTGCTTCTCACAAACCTAATGAATAATAAAGATCAATGAAAACATTGGCATAACTTTAGACTACTGAAATTGATGGGCCTACGAAAACCCAGAGGAAACTGAGAATTTTTTTGAAATTTATCATGGAATTTTGACTGGATTCTCAGAAAAAGAATAGGAAAAGATTATACGTACTGCACAAAGTGTGAGATCATCATGATTATCCTTTAGTGTGAGAAAAAGGTGAGAACAAGCAATTAGATGAATTGTTATGAAAAAAATTCAAGTTCTTCGATGATCACCCAGATATGTGTGTGTGTGTTATTTGGAGGAGAAGGGTTATTGGAAATTTCAAATAAATTCGAAAATTATGCCAAAAAAGTAGCAGAAAAGAGAGAGAAAAACAACAAGAATAGCAAGTAATAAAAACTAACAAGTTGCCTGTAAGATGTGCCACTAACATGATCCGATTTTGAAACAAAAGCAATCTTATAATTGAAATATTTAACCAAATCAATCATAGGAAAAATATATGCTAAAACAATTACATTTGATAGTTATTGGGTATAATTTTCATCATCATTTTTTTGGTGATGCTATGCGATGATAAAAATAACGGTAACTGAACGCAGTGAATTAAAAGTGATCGCTTCAGTGTAGTGAAACAAATATTTTTCTGGTACATTTCTTCCGCTAAATGATCTTCTCACAAAAAAAGAAGAAGAAGAAAAGAATGATGATGAAAAATAGAAAGAAGCTAAAACATTAAGAAAATTTGAATATTTTCCATCATCATAATTTTGAGATGATAATTGAAAAGACCAAGATGCTCAAAAAGCGAAACAAAACTGATTCAAGTTCATGGATGAGTATCTATATGACAGATGCGGCCACAAATCGAATGAATCCAATATTGTTCAGAAGAGGCAATCATATTTGAAGTGAAACTCATGGATCACATAATTGTGAAATAATTGCCTGTGTAGGGAAACTGTCTGGCCATCGATTGAAGAATGATCGATCAGGATATAAAGTTTCATGAAACAATAACTCAACTATTACTAGTTACTGAATCTGATTTTTCAATAGATTAACTGTTTGAACTTGTACTTAAGTCTGGAAACATCATTTTCAAGGGGAAGAGAGAGAGAGAGAAAATTATCGAGAAATAGTGATTCTGGCGATGCCAGACGGAAGTGATGATGATCATTGGGAGGATGTATCCGCCGTAAGGGTGATCAAGAGATAGAGTAAAATTTGAAGATGATTATTTGAGGGCGGCTGATTTACCTGTGAGAATCGCTTTTGGGCTTTGCTTGTATCGATTTTGATTCCTTCATCTTGTACACCATTCTCATCAACGAAGCTTGTTTTCTTTGAGAAAGAGAGAGAGGAAAAAGAAAGACAAAGAGAGAGGGAGAGGAAAAAAGAGAAGAGAAGAAAAAGATGAAGATAAAGTGTTGAAGATTCAAGAGTGAAGAACTTGATATGATGAATGAAAATGATAAAAGGTTCCAAAAAGATTTTTTTTATGAACCCGATTGTTGTTGAGTAAATATGAAGAATCTCGAGATCACAGTATGAAGACAAGAGGATGGAGAGAGAGAGAGAGAGAGAGAGAGAGAGAGAGAGAGAGAGAGAGAGAGAGAGAGAGTTAAAGGTGGAAAAGAATTTACATAGCTAAATACGATGAGAAAAAATGACCTGAAAATGATAAAAAGTTCTCAAGGCAAAGAGATGGTAAAAGGAAATGAAGTTCCATGTTCAAAGTTTGTTTGGGAATGTGTTCATCCTACACACATACATTATTCGATGATTCGTGAGAGTAACATTTTGATCATCATTCTTAAAATGTTCAAGAATAGTATCACTGTTTGACCATCTTTCTCTTATGGATCATTCATACAAATGTACATAAGATGAGTCCAAAAAATTTTGCCAAAATGTGTGTGAACAAATGGACCCAGAACGGAGTTGCTCATGTCTTACACATTATGTTATATATATATATACAGGTAATACATGAGAATAGTAGTAGAAAGAAGGAGAGAGAGAGAAAGATCAGATCCATGATGATAACTTACGAGAGAGCGAATGTTTACTCCGATGGAATTGAGTTCCTTGTTGAGGGCATTTTTACAGACTATTGTATTACTTGATCGTGCATCATTTTTACTGTAATTATGTTTCTAATGGATGAGAGAGAGAGGAAGAAGGTAAGAGAGATATGCATGTTAGCAAGGAGTAGCATCGCAATGGTATGATGGGCCAAGTGATGGGTGTGAGAGAGAGAGATGAGCAAAGTGGCAGATACATGATAAAAGGGTCCAAGAAAGAAAGAAAGATAGCCCGCAAGGTAAGAAAATTTTGTATTCGTCTGCAGAGGGGTCACACACATATATACACACATACACATACATGCACCAAAATATAACATGGAAGATATATGTATGTTAATAAAAAAAGGAAGCTCAAATTCTCTTGATTAAAACTAATCAAGATAGTGATCTACATGTTAAGTGGGCAATTGGATGGGTGAAAAAAATGTACCGAAAAAGAAAAAGAAATAAAAAGACGCTTGATATGTTTAAGGTTTTAAGGCATTCTCAACTATGATCAGTTATGTTTAGGGCAATCTGAACACACACACACACACACACACATGTACATATTCAGCCACTGTGTAACCAGTTAACCAAGATACACACTAAGTAATGGTCTTTAGATTGTCCAGACAGGCCGTATATTACACATGGAAGAAGAGGATTTTTGAAAGCAAGGTAAATGTATAAACATATAGTTAGAGGGCTACATTGGCCGAAAAAAAATACTATTGGCCTGAGGGTCTAACTTTCAAGCTAGTGATAAAAGTAAGCCATTGAAAAACGATATTTCCTATTATGGATGGAGAATACATGTAATAGTAGTATTCCTCTCCTATCTCTTCCCTATCATTCTCCCGTATTTCCGATGTATTTTTCATTCTAAAATGCTCGTTCAACCGGTTGACAATCATCAGTTGAAGATAGAGAGAGATGCCTTTTCTCTTCTTCTTCATCATCTTTATCATCATCTTCCTCTTTTTCATCTTCTTCATTTCACTCATTAGCTTTGCGAAATAATCATTTTTCTTCTTCATCTTCGGCTCAAAGTCGAGTATACCTGTATACATGTATCCACAATCTATCCCGAATCACCGGGTGGCACCGATGAATAGAGCTTATAGCATTTTCTTTTGAAAAGAAGAAACTATTCCTCTCTCTCTCCAGAACGATGCTTCACAGATCACTATGATGCATTATCATGGTTATTTTTTTCTATTCCTCTATCTCTCTCTCTCTCTCTCTCTCTC
>QZCP01000842.1:91732-115075 GCA_003956705.1 Brevipalpus yothersi
GAGAGAGAGAGAGAGAGAGAGAGAGAGAGAGAGAGAGAGAGAGAGAGAAAGAGCTGTAGCATTTTGTATCTACACAAAATTTTCGCCCAGAAAGTGGATTAAAAAAAACATAACGTTATATACATGTTCGTGCCATTTTCCGGATAATCTTCATCAAATTTTCATGCACATAAGTGTATTATTATGATTATTATTACCAGTTTGGCAACATCAACAGTGTATTCATGCCGATTGCGACTATTGATTAAAATAGATTCGTTGTTAGAGACGATGAGTTGATGGATATCATTGCCATTAACATAAATGTCAGAGCCATTCCAATCGCATTCACTGTTACGACTTGATGATAATAACGATGATAACTGTGCACGATTGAGTGATGAGAAGAGAGATGATTTAATGTTAGTCATGGTGTTATTATAAGCGGAAAAAAGGATTGATAATTATTTTCGAGAGTGAAGGATTTAGAAAAAAATTAAGAACTGTATCAATGCATTCAGAATGTTATGAGAAGAGCAATTGAATTTGGGTGACACTTGTAATTCATAAGCACTATCAAGTAAAACTAGTAAAGGAAAGCTGATGAATTTTCGAGTATGACATATCAGAGGTAATCTAAGGAAAAAATATTTGAATATTCAAATATTCAAATATGCTGCTGATGATCAACATTAAACGATGTGTAATCTTTTGGTAATGTTCGATCAATGATCTATCTTCGGAATCACCCAACTTGACCAGTATCTCAATTCTAAACTCAATGATCCTTCGAAACTATCACTTGGGGGTGAATATATGGTAGACCGTAAAACCGTGATCAGTTCAATTGGGATCACGATTAGAATATACAGCATGCGATTTGTCTCGCCAGTATATGATGCCATTTTGAGATCAATTTGAGAGCCGGCATATTATAACAGTACAGTATATCTATTGGATAGTAGTGCAAGTGAGAATGAGGGACCCAAGCGAAAGGAACCCAAAAAAAGCGTCATCAATGGAAATTTTTTTCTTCCAGATAACAATTCATGTTAAATCAGGAAAGTATAAAAACATCACGAATTCGACCTCTCTCTCTTTCTCTCTCTTTCTCTTTCTTTGGCTCTCCAACTTATGGATCAACTAAATTTCTTCTTTCTTCTTCTACTCATTTCATCTCATTCTAACTGTTGATTAATCTGCGGAACTTATCACCGGTTAAATTTCGTGACAAAGATCTAGGCTTAGCCACGGATCCAATGATTTGAAGATTTTTGGCTCATCTCTTTAATTGACTTTGCCGGAATTCTTGAGCTTCAGATTAACTGGATTTTTGTTTTGAGTGGAAAAAAGAATGCATACTTCACAAATCAGAATACTCGCTCATCTCTCACATTACAATGCTATACGGTGATGATAAAAAATTAGGGTTAAGTTCGTAGAATATGAAATTATACTGTATTAATTTCATCCAATGAAAAAAAGAAGAGATAAAGAATATTTTTCTTTCATCTTCAGATGTGGGCTTGTTAGTTTTGAGGAGGAAGATGAAGGGGGGGTGAGTATGAGAATTGATGCATGATTTTGGGAATAAAAAAACTGAGAAAGTTCTCAGGAAGAGGTGGATAAAGTCTGGAGGAAAAAAAGAGTCTCAATTCAATTCAATCATAATACTTCAAGTTTCAATTTGATGAAGTTTTTCAAACTCTCTCTCTCTCTCTCTCTCTCTCTCTCTCTCTCTCTCTCTCTCTCTCTCTCTCTCTCTCTCCATTCATTGAATAGTGTATGGCTTTTTCTCCCTTGAACTAACAATATAATATTTGTCTCAATAGCAAGTAAACGAAAAAAAATTTTGGGAAATTTTAAAACTCTTTCCAATGATGATGTAACATTCAAAAAACTATTCTTTGTGTGATTTGTTCCGAAAAAAGGGCCTTTACACATGGACAGATATGAATCTGTACCATGATTTGAAATGCAGATGAAGTTTCTATGAGAACTAATCAAATTGGCTGAAATCATGAAAGAAAGTGGCGGAAAAGATACAGACTGTATGTTGGAGATGAATATTATTCCAACATCCGATATATTTGAACATTCAGATTGTTCAGTTTTCTATGAATGATGATGTTGACGAACAGAAAAAAATTTGACCAACTCACCTCAGAGTCATCATGATGACCATTCAATTTACTTTCTACTGATGATTGATAGTCACCATTAACAATTTTA
This sequence comes from Brevipalpus yothersi, assembly GCA_003956705.1. Classification (NCBI taxonomy): domain Eukaryota; kingdom Metazoa; phylum Arthropoda; class Arachnida; order Trombidiformes; family Tenuipalpidae; genus Brevipalpus; species Brevipalpus yothersi. The sequence continues at coordinate 93,944 of QZCP01000842.1, forward strand.
TCAGGCATACTGATATCAGAATTTTCCATACTGATCTTTTCGGACTTCTCAGATGATGATAATTTTTGTTGTTGTTTACTAGTACCGTTATTCAAAGAATCGGGAGCTTGCTGTTTTGACACTGTTTGCTTTTTATCACCACCACCAACAACAACATCATCACTTAGACTTTTGTCACTGGAAGCTTTCTTATCATTCTTCTTATCGTTGCTCGATGTCCGATCATGTTTGAGATGGACTCCATTCACTACTGGTTCCACTGATGTTGATGATGTTGATCCATTCACTTTTGAATTCGTTTTGGTCGAATTGACAGAATTTGGCGTTATCATTGGAGCTATTGGTTCCTCTGATTCGGATTTTTTACCAACAGCTTCCGGTGGCACCTCGGTGTTTGATGGTGTTGAAGAATTGGATGGCTTCTTGTCTCGTCTACTTTGAGATCGCATAATTTCTTTCATTGAATTGAATCCACTGGATGGAGATTCCGAATCATTACTACTACTATCGACAGTAGTAGTGGCTGGAGCATCTTTTCGATTGGTTGATGATTTGTTGTTATTATTATTGGTGTTGAAATTTTTACTATTACTGTTACTGTTGTTCTTTCCTGAAGCACCGGAAGAAGGTGATTTCTTCTTCTTTGAATTCGAATGTTCAACAGTTACCGATTGGGGCATGTTTTCCGAACTCTCAGAACTTTTAAAACTTGACTGAACAGTTGTTGAGGTGGTAGTAGTGGTGAGAATGTCTGATGAATAAGAAGAAGAAGAAGATGTAGAAGTTGTAGAAGTTGCTGTAGTTGTTTTGATGGTTGAAGTATTGCTTGAAAAACTTTCGTTAATGTTACTCTCAGATGAGCCTCTTGGTGCGCAGTTCGGTGAGTGAGATAAAACTGAGGATGAAAATTCAGGAGATGCTGAAGATGATGGAGAAGATGAAGAAGGAGAAGAAGAAGATAAGTCTTTCGAAAGTTCGCTGGCAGTGGCTTCTGTCTCCATTGCGTTGTGCCTGTTGCCAATCAGTAAGAAAATTAAAATTAGCATCTCATTTACAGTTACCATGAGCAACTTCACATAGGGAAAGAGAGAGAGAGAGAGAGAGAGAGAGAGAGAGAGAGAGAGAGAGAGAGAGAGAGAGAGAGAGAGTTACATCAGCTTCCGGAATGAAGATCGTTCAAATCTTTCAAATCTTCTTATGCTTCTTTTTTTTCTCGTTGAACTCTTCTCTTCACTTTATCTTCTGATTCATTCACTCTCTCTGTCAATTCCTTTCTGACTTGAAATATTTTTTCATATCTCTCATAAATATTCAACTTAACTGTTAATTTTTGTTCTTACTCTTTTCTTCTTTCTCTTCTTCTCTTTCATGCAAAACGGCAAGTTGCGGTCAAAATCATCACCACCATGTATATCATCATCGTTCATTCATTTCGATTGATGATACCATCGAAACATTTACATACACCATAGTTGCTATATTTAAGTAGTCAGCAAACAAGTGTGAATATTCACACTCACAAATGCTCAGCATTTGCAATAGTTTGAGAAAGAGAGAGCAAAATATTTCACTCAGAATTCAGGCTCATCCATGGAAGAGAGATAGTAGCTTTCAAATGCTCAAGTCAAGAGAGAGAGAGAGAGAGAGAGAGAGAGAGAGAGAGAGAGAGAGAGATTTGGTGAAATTTGATACCAGTAACCAAAAAGCATTCCTCTATTTGCATTTTTCTTGAAACTATGGTGTGTGGTAAATATCTATTTCGCTCCAATTGTAACACTCGTTTTGGACCATTTGAACAGAAAATATTCATGGAGAAAATGTTCTTAAGTAACCCGAAAAATTAATATGACCATTGAGTATGATGATGAGAGTGAGATTTATGTTTCAAGAGTCTCGACATATTTATATCATGACAATCTGGTGGATTCAAATTTGAGTGGATGGATGGAAAATTTTGTCAAAATCTCAAAGAAAACAGAGAAGATAATAGCAATTTCTATTCACTTCCCTATTGGAGGTGCAAGTATCGTGCATAAGTACGCAAAAATGCCAGACGATAGACTTTTCTCATCTCAACTTTTCCCAACATCACTTCATGGTTCAGACGAATGTTGAATAGAACAGCAACAGAAGCAGATCGATGACATAGCCAATAATCTTTGTCTTCGATGAGCAAAAGAAAGAAAGAAAGAGAGAGACAAAGGAGAGGCATTGATTATGTCTATTGGAAAGTCAATGAAACATTCTTCTTTCCCATCTTCTTCTCATGGGAACACCATACGATTGGGTAATATGCCAAATGATATAAAATGGTTTCTCACTATCTGAGAAAAACTTTGCCCTGATCTCTCTCTCTCTCTCTCTCTCTCTCTCTCTCTCTCTCTCTCTCTCTCTCTCTTGGAGCAATAGTCATAATCATGGCCAACAGTATTCTATGATTCTGATTCATTTTCCGAAAACATGCTGTATTACATAGCTCATGCTTCCTAAGAGAGGAAGAGAAATGAAACTCATCAAGGAAATTGTGGAGAAAGAGTTAAATTAGAGTTGCTACTTTTTTCTCCAACAGCCATTGAGAATTTCAATTAATAAGCTTTGCATGCTTAGCTCTCAGCAAGTGCAAGAGAAGTAGACAGAATAGAACAACGAAAAGATTTGTCTCTCTCTTTCTTGGTAATCCTTTGACTCAAAAAACTCATATTCAAAGCTTTCCAAAGTGATCTATCAACTCTTAATTAGATATCCATAAATAATTCTTTGGTGTGATGGGAACACTAACAGCATCAAATTTTTCTCTGTTTTTTCAACTATTCTCTTTTTTCCAACACACCAGCTTTAGCTGTTAGATTCGAATTTCAGACTCATGATGATAATCATTTCGCCTTCTCTATTGCGATTGGAGAAAGTGAGGAAACGGAAAAGGCATCAGATTTGATGCCAAAAAAGCATATCATGAAATCTGAACTCGCTGAGTGACCGAACGTAAAGTGAAGTCATGAACATTACTCAATTTGGAACAGATTTTCGAGGCCTTTGTGTATATGCTGACGATGGATAAGCAGCCAATTACAGCCCTCATGATGTTTCTCAAGCCAAAATTGATCTCTCAGATATATATCTTCACAGGCAAAGACACCGATTGCGCAGCTGATATACTACTTTCTCTCGCATGTCTTGGCGAGATTATTTTTTTTTCTTCTTCATCTCTTTCCACTTCTTCTTGAAAGATGTAACATCATGAGGAGAGAACGAATTTTTGGAAGTTGAGTCGATCAAAGTGAAGATAGAAGAATATATCACCATGGAAAGAGTTTGCTGGAACGAAATACGAAGTGGAAGACGGACTTGTTGATGGGAAGAGAAGATGTGGAAAATTTTCTTTTCTTCCGGAAGCTATATGGAAAGAGAGATGATGATGAACACTATTTACTTGATGTTTTCTATGGAGTTCCTCTTTCTCAGGATGACTGTAAATAGTATGCTAATTTTAATTTTCTTCTCAATTGGCAACGGGCACAGGATTGAGAGAGAGAGAGAGGGAAAAAAGACTACTAATACTACCACTTGCTCCATCCTACCACAGAACGTAGCCTCTTCTGGTACATCATCTCTCATCTACATTTATCCAGCATCATCCTCATCCACCATCCAGCATCCAGTATTCCCAACATCCTTCTCTCGCTTGGATGATGCAACAAGTGGCTCCTCCAAGAAGATGTACCAGTAAGAGTAACCGCGAATAGAGTTCATCAAGTGGCTTTCATACTAGTACATACTTCAAGTTATCATTATTTCGACCGACCTTAAACAGTTCTATTGAAGAAGAAAGTTTGAAAATTGTATCTGAAACTTTTTCGCTGTTGAGCTGAGCGAGAGTGTGTCTGTATGAGAGAGAGTATATTTTTTTTTCTACTTCTTATTCTTTTTCTTCTTCCTTCGATCTTCAAGAGTCCATAATCAAAACCTTTCAAGTGTAGATAAAAAAATTCGATAAGTGTTTATATTCAATCGTATAAATATATATATAAGTATATTCATTTCATCACAATATTCGCCCACCAAACATCGTTTGATTGGACGATAAAAAAGCGGTGTAGGACAACATACACACACACATACTCAACATGCTTGGATCGAAAAATGTTTCCAGTGATGCTGTTATATTATCAATCAATGGGAATCACTCAAAGAAAATTCAATCAAAGAATGAAACTCGACGGGATGACGTGGATGCAAATGAGGTCGGTTAATACAAAGAATCATTTTATCCAATCTATATTCTCTTTTCTCTTTCATCTCTCTCTCAATATTCATGATCATTATTTCATTTCAATTATTTACCTTAAATCAATCACCAAGCTTCTTTTTAATCATCAATTCGAAAGAAACGAATTCCTTCTCTCTTTCTCTGTTCTCCATCATCCACACAAAACTCCCACGAATTTGATAATCGCTCTTATACACACACACATACACATTTTTGCGCGGGCTTTTACCCATCTGATACATTTTTTTATCGCTCTATGTAAATGCAAACGAATGACATGTATACACACACATATACATGTAATATCGGCCAGTTTATCGTTTCGCCCAGAAAATTCCACACTTCATTATCATCATCTTCTTTTTCTTCTTCTTCTTCTTGCACACTTCTTTTTTGTGGACCAACCACATATACCCCAGAATATATATATATATAAATATCTAAAATAAGTTTGATCATCATCAAAAATAGGACCATGTCTAGAACAATCCTTCGCTCACGAACCGGTTCAAGTTCCAAATAAAAAAAAAGGTTCCAGTTATGTGTGTATGTGTGGACGATTTTGAATGGTCCCATTTCTTGTGCGTTTATTTGCCACTTATATACACACGACCTATCGTCAGTATTTGAGAAGCCCTCTCAGCATGCCAAGTTGAGGCTCGTTTAACCGGCTACAATATATCGATTAAATATGACCGGAGAACAGGGCCTTAAATTGACTTTTTACTTAACTTGATTGGTCAGGTATCTTGGATCGTGTGTCTGTATTAGGGTCCACTCTACGTGAATCATTTTTCCTTTTTTGACCCACTGATTGGATGAAAGAGAGGGAAAGAGAGCTCAATAGAATCATCATTATCGGTTAAAATTTAGGGCTCCTATTGATTGGTCCGACATTTAAGGAATTCAAGGTGGTACCAGCAAGTTGATGATAATGATATTGGCCTTCCTGTAAGGCATTTGATTCCCTACCGATTGATGTGGCTCAATAATTTGCGTGTATATATGAATGTATAGAGCAAATGAATTAATATATCAATCGTTTGGTTGATTAAAATGAGAAATCATATTTAATCGGTCCAGTTATACTGATTGAGATCCTTCTTCTTCTTCTTTTTCTTCTTATTTGCAATTACCAGATAAATATCACTCTACCCGATTATTCAAAGACTCGATCCTGTCATAAAACCAGTCTCGATGAACATCGATCACAGGTAAAACAAAAAATCAATACAACAGGATATCCTATTAGCACTTGAAGATGATCTCGTTCTGCACACATATACATGATCACATCTTGCATATGCATTCAACACTTTTGTGTGTGTGTATACATTAATTATATTTTACAGGGCATCATCATGAATTGTGTTCATGGTTCACCATCATCATTGTCTTTAGTATTGTTGATAACAATTCTAATGACATCAAGTATACTGATCACTCCAAGCAATGGTCAAGGAGTGGCCGGTAGGGTGCTTGATAGTACTTTGAAAAGTTTACGAAGTTTATCATCCAGAAAACTTGGATCAGCATCCTCTGAACAACAACAACAGATCAAATTATCTCCACCAGTCCCACCCACATCCTCTCAATCTTCATCATCATCACCAACATCATCATCATCATCATCCTCCTCCTCCTCCTCTCAACAATCACCAACAGTATCACTACTTTCACCACCCATTTCTCATTTGGCATATCCAAGCCAAAATACAGGTACATCAGTAGGAGCAAGTTCAATGCCCAATATATTTCATCTTCCATACGAAAAATTGGCCAACCCATTGTCAACATTTATATCATGGATATCATCTCAATATAAATCAGACCGTAAAATTCAAACCTATGATCTTCTGTATCGTCGGCCGCCATCATCACAATCGTTCGGGGATCATGGAAATTTCATGAACGGAGAAGAGAATAATGATGATACATTGACTCTTCCGGATGCTGGCAGTGAAGAGGGTATAAAGGATGTATCGCCATCATCACAACAAACGGGACACGCTGAACGCAGATTTGATCTAATGTCATCATTTTCTATACCAAAAATCAAATTATCACGATTTGGTAAAGGTTTTGCTGGTGCATACACACAAAATGAACCCTATTCCACTCGAACATTACCCAAAACACCTCAATATGATATAATGTTCCCACGCCATTTGTCACCCGAAAAGCGTATCATTTCACCGATAACTCAACGATTAATTAACAAGTATGCACCTAATCCGAAAATTCATTTCTATCCACAATATTATCCACAACAATACAGTGTACCGGTTCCATTTATGACCACCGATAAGATGGTTTTCACCACAAATTCAGCGTATGGAACTCAGATGGGTTCATCATATCCGGCTGCCACTACTGCCACTACCCAATATCATCATCATCATGTCCATAAGCCATCAGTGGCATATAGTCAAAGTATTCCAGCTCCATCAAATATTGGCTATTCAACATCCGGTGGATACATCAGAGGAAATATCGATACACAATTGGGCAAATCGTATGCACACATGAATGGTTATACCACAAAATCGAAACCATCATCAGGCGGGAATGTCATTAGATCGGCAATGATTCCAAGTGCTCGTGGTATTGGTGGAGGTAGTGTAAGTGTGAGTAAAAGTGTGTCCAGTGATGGGCTTGATGGATGGAATCCAAGTGGTTCTGGTAGACCATACACTGGAAAAGCCCAATATTCAACCATTGACAATAGTGCAACAGATCCTATGAGCCCATCAGCAACACGATATAATGCTTTCCATACGATAGCTAGTAGCAGAGGTCCCTCTCCATCAACCTCATCTACATCATCCAAAAATTTTTCTCCATCAAAAAGTCTGATTAAAATCAGCGAATTGAGCAAGTAAGATAATCCTTAACAGTCTGGTTTTTATATCAAAAAAATACCTTACTTTTTGCTTTCTCTCTCTCTCCCTCTCTTTCGCTCTTCTATCTAAAACATTTAATTAGTTCCTCACGCAATTCATTTATGTTGAATTTAGTTGGGCTTGATGGGTCTACATTTGGCTGAATTTCGCTTTTTTTTCATTCTCTCTTCTTCTTCTTCTTCTTCTTCCTAGAGAGGAGGGAAAGTCAACTCAATCATGGTGGCTTGAGAGGGTCAAAAAAGGAGAGAGAGAGAGAAAAGTTCTGATAGCGAATATTTTTCTACTCTCCGAAGCTGAGTGAATATTCTTTGTCTGGGAGAAATCTGAATCTTGTCAGATTAGAGAATAAGAGTTTCGAAAAATGTGCCCCATCATTATATTGCCTTGAAGATCTTGAGGTTCATTGTGTCTACTCATGTCCTACCTTCTTATTCTCTCTTCTCATTGTGAACTCTTTCTTTTCCCTCTCTCTCTCTCTCTCTCTCTCTCTCTCTCTCTCTCTCTCTCTCTCTCTCTCTCTCACCACAAGAACCTTCCGAAAAAAACCTCAAGTTTACATGGGAATTCATCAGAAGCTGGAGAGAGAAAATAGAGAGAGAGAGACTACCAGCGAGCTGGTCTCTGATTTCAGGGATCAGTTTTTTTCCTCTCACTTCTCACACATCATGAATATAAATATATATGTGTGTATATATACTCAGTGGCTATGGTTGGAGAAGAAAAAACTGACCAAACGAGAGAGTTTGAAGATGATCGGATCAGGATCTTTGATTCATACTCTCCCATAATCTGAATGGTACACTATTTTCAATCACATCATATCAGATCAGTATCATTTTCAATCACTTGAAAGACTAACTTGAAACTATTAATCATGATTGAAATTTGATTAGATTCGCTTTGTAACATACCTGTACCCATGGGGGCTTCTTATTTGGGAAACTTTTTCTCATCTCTCCCATGTTGGCTCATTTCACTTTCTCTTTCTCTTTCTCTCTCTCTCTTTTTTCTATCCATTTGAAACGCCGGCACCGTACATGGTAAACATTTAGAGTGTATCGACACCAACATGAATCGTGAGCTGACCCTAAAGCCTTTTTTCACTCTCTCTCTCTCAAACTCTCAGAACTTCTCAGAACTTAGACATCCATAATGATGCAATGATGAAGATCATTCACGATTGAAGAATGTGAGACAATCATTTCTTTGTGATCAAAAGAGCGAAAAAGGTAAGAGAGAGAGAGAGAGAGAGAGAGAGAGAGAGAGAGAGAGAGAGAGAGAGAGAGATACATTTTTGAAATCATATTCAACCCAATTGTATGCCAAAATACATACAGTAAAATAAGCGAAAGCATTAAGATGGTGATAAGTGGTCAAGTTGTGGAAACAATCTCTCCATCACATTACATTCTCTTATCTCAATCAAATAAGATAAAACTTAATATTCCCGCATTTTGATTCCCATTTACACACTCACAAAGATTTACAAGATGTTATCATTAACTTTAAATATCCAATATTTGCCCGCCAAATGACCCTCATTCAAATTTTTAGGCAGCTTTTCTTGAGGCTCATGATGATGATAGGGCTAAACAAGAGCTGATATGATGGAGAAAGTGAGAAAATAGAGAGAAGATGGAATAAAGCCAACCAAAAATAACAGCCAATTTCTTTGGTGAAACTTAAATTAAGCTCAACCTTCAGAATATACTGATAGCACTCAGAATAGAAGTGATGAAGTAGGAGAGGGAAAGCAAAAAATTTCCAATAAACTCACCAATAATTTCCACTTGCTAATGGGTGGTGACACAGTAGCTTACCGATGATCCACCAGCAATCTGATACTCAAGGTGATCAATTAATCCAAGTGTTATCACTCACTATTGGACACAAATACACACAATATTGTTCCAGTCAAAACAAATGATTTAAAATCGTTCCTGTGATTTCAAATTATTTCACCAAACTATTTTCCAACTAAGCTCACTTTTAACTGAGAAAACATTCTGGAATCTCTCTCTCTCTCTCTCTTCACTTTGCTCTCTCTCTCTCTCTCTCTCTCTCTCTCTCTCTCTCTCTCTCTCTCTCTCTCTCTCTCTTTCCACAACTTTTGCTCTCTTCGCCATGCGCCGGAACCAAGTAAGAGAGGACCAAAAAGTTGCCAAAAAAGTTTTTGGTTCTAAAAGTTTGGAAGCGAGAAAAAAAAACTTGTGCTGAACAAAGCATTCCATAGGCTAAGGAGTTGTATTGCTACAGTTGAGCTCACTTATTGTGTGTATATAAACATAGGGAATTATTTTTGCTGGTTCAAGTCGAAAGAGAAGTGAAATAGAGATAGATGAGAATACAGGCCATGAGACAGGATCTTTCGTATGGTGTTACCCTAACCTTCACCCACTTTCACTGGTGGCTATGCGGGGGTGGAGATGATATCATTTCATTTTCTTTCTCTCTCTCTCTTCTCTCATTTCGATTTACTTTCTCTTTCAGCCCACGATTTCATTCCACTGAACTGATAGTATAGTAGGTATAACCTGAACATGAAGGTGTATATGAGAAAATGGCTTGACATAGAGTAAAAGGTAATATCACAATGTTTTGACAGATCGATTTTTGAGGTTACTCAAAGAGGCAATACCGTTACTTTTTTCTTAAACATTTCTTTTTAAATGATACACTTACTTTCTGTTGAGTTTAAGTCACTTTTTTCGAAAAATACTTATCCTCAAGCTCACAAAATTCACTTGAAACAAGATGAAATCAGATCCAATCAAATTCCAATGAATTGATTGTTGATTTGTGACCCTCCTATTTATGACACGTTAATCATGATCAATCATAATCAGTAATCATTCTCTCACTCATTTTCTATGATCAAAAATGAATATCAAATTGTTCTTTTTTATTTTTTCGGGAGAGCGAAAAAAAGCTGCAGAAAGGCGTTCGAACTAGATTAGAACTTGAAATCTTTCTCTGAAACTCATGAACGCCTGCACCCAAATGGATATAATTTGGATACCATTTTTCACTCTTCCTCTTAAGCCACCTCTTCAATAGACAGATACACCAATCATGAGGCCTAAGATTCAGGAATGGGAAGAGAGAGAGAGAAAAAGAAGAGACAAAATTTATTGGATATTTCTAGTTAAAAAGAGAAATAAGATTTTCGGTCTAAAATAGACCGGTTGAGGCCACTTTTTCTGTATAAAATGCATGTAATCATGAAAAATTTTGTGTGTCTATCTGAGCCCCATCAAGCTATACTACTTTGGACCGTGTTGAATCTTAATTGTAGCAAATCTAGTTGAACTGATGAGATGAAGAATTTAAAAGGAGAGAGGATCCACTGTGTGGCCTGAGCTTTGGCCTAATAGGTAGAGATTATCATCACTGATCGTGCAAGAGCTTATCAAATATACAGGCCTATCTGAATTTTGGAGGAAAAACTTTTCCATTCCATTTGTGATTGTGATTGAAAGTGAAACACACCATAAAAATTTTGGTTCCATGGTCTAATAGAGCCAGTCTTTTCATCTTTTTTTGGGAGCAAAAAATTTCAACAACAGGCTATTTTATCTCTTTCCTCACACAACTCTCAATAGCCGAAATGTTCCGACAAAAGCTTTCACTTGATGCTATCGGGGTGGAAATAGTTTGCAAATAAATTATTCGACAAATCAATTAGATGAAATTGCTCCCATGTTTGATTATCACGCAGAACAGAGAGGCAAGAAATTATTGATCACGTAAGAATTTCAATCCTCATGGACTGAAGATGTCATCAGCCTAACGATTTGAAGACAGATTAAATTGTATTATTAATGAGCTTTATATATGAATTAAATAATTGTCAGTGAACTTATCGAGAAATTTTTCTTCAATCGATCGATTACAATTGATTTTCATGTTGGAAAGGAATTTTTTTCCTCTCTTATCAACGGAAATTACTTACGAGTCATTACTTACTGAAATTATTGTCATTATACTGTGTTTTCCTGGTGAAACATTAACATGTTTAATCATTCTTCTTCTTCTCTTCTGGAAAACATCATGAAGCTCTTTAAGCCATCTGACTTTTGATGACTAAGCTCGTTCTTCATTCCAACTGATTTTTGGTATCGCTTGTGTTCACATTCCTCAGATCATTTGGGAAAAGATTATCAGTTCAGGTCGTTACTTTACGCCCACATTTGAGGCTCCTTTACAAGCTATTTTACATGATGATGATGATAAAAATGCTGACATCTTCTCTCTCCCTCATAATTTACATCACAACTATGTAATCCTGTTGATTGAAGAATGAAGAATATCTTCTTATCATACTCTTTCCTTCTTATGAGATCACGCATTTTCCGTTTTCTATGTACTGTCCATCATGGGACCATAGAGATTGATAATAATGAGAGAAGAAAACCTTTTCAACTAAACTCGATGGTAGAGCACAAAAGATAGTACTATCTTAATCTATCATCCTCTACGATAAGAAAAAAAATTACCAAAACACCACAGCCTTGTCCATCAACTTGATCACCAGCATGAGCTCAAAAAGTTTCTCTCTCAACCCTTTTCTCTCTCTCTCTCCTCTATTCCAACGATTCTGATAACAATTTTCATGATCTCATCTCATCTCACTCTACTCATTCATTCACATGCTCCACCGGATTCATCTGAAAACACTTTCCATTCATACCTGATGATGATGGCCCAGCCGAGAGAAAGAGAGAGAGAGAGAGAGAGAGAGAGAGAGAGAGAGAGAGAGATTTTCGACTTTCAATTGACTGTACATTCTTAACGATGAACTAATAACACCACAACAGGCCCATGATGGTGATAAACCATTTTCTTGTCATCAACTCACTTTGTTTTTTCTTATTTTTCTCCTTTATTTCTCTTTTTTTCACTGCTTAATTCGAAAAGTGCCCGATCTCAGCCCACTCAGTCGTCATCATCCGTATCTTCTCCACCAGAATCAACCAAATATTCGCTTTCAACGAGCACCAATAATGAAGTGAACTCAAAATCAGAGGAATCTGAGCCCGATTCACCCTATATTCAGTTTGGTCGAACTCGAATCAGCTTCAAGCCCAATCCTCGTGGCGGAATCACCCTGTCTGTTGGTAAAGCTAATGATGAATGAAACAATGAAACAACATTGAATAAGGAAAATTGTAATAATTTCCGCTTCCGCATTATCATGCAGAAAAAAAATTAATTAATCATTACTTGAAGCCACCTCCACATTGTATTTTATTATGATGAATTATTATCATATTCTATTCGTTCCAAAATGACGATATTTTTCGTCCTCCCCCCCCACACTTCCACTACTTCTTCCTACTCAATTGCAACTCATCTCTTTCATTCCCATTGACTGGATAAAAATTATTACTATCTTTTTTTCATGCTGCCATCTGATATAATTTCATTTATTGGGTGATGATTTTCGATCCAATTCAACTGACAAGCCATATCCCATTCCTGTGGTACATATATTATTCTCATATTAATTATGCCCGGAATGAATGGAGGTAGCAAGCCGAGAGTATCAACTCCTCTGGTCAAGTGTAAAATAAAACAGTACAAGGAAGAAAATAACGGTCTTTTTGCCTGGGAAATTCGTGATAAATTATTACGAGAAGGTATCTGTAATCAAGATTCATTGCCAAGTGTTTCATCAATTAATCGAATCCTTCGCCAAGAATCCGGAAAATGTGGACGCAAAAACGAGCGATCTGATTCATCAGCTTCCTCCTCGAATTCGCCTCCATCCAATTATCCAAGTAATTCCAGATATTCTAACGATACTCAGGGCAACAATCCGTACAATTTTGGTCAGATGAGAAATTCGAGACCATCTTTCATGATTGAAGATATTCTGAGATCGAATTGATCCAATTGGCAAACGATTGATGCTGAAATTAAATCTCTCTATTTTCACGAGAAGAACGCTGAGAGAGTTTCTTTTGTTCGAGCATCAAGCCATTATCTGAAAAGTTCTAACGTTTATAAGGACTTTTCTACAAATGAATATGTTTTAATATAAAATTCTCTATCGAAAATCATAGCGAGAGGAGTCAAAATTTTTGATATTCCATCAGTACAAAATCATTGAACTTTGTAAACTTCCTTTCATTCGTTCAAGAAATACAGTTACGATTTCAAGAATCTTGTGGTGTTCTCTTCTTTCCCTCTAATCTTTTAGTTCATCATGAAAATAGCTAGGATAAATTTCAAGGAAGAGTTTTCTTATAAGAAATTACTAAGAAAATCTTGGAAAAATATCCCCTATCTTTCTCTCCACACTCTCTTCAAAAATTCACTCAAATTGCTGAAAATCTACAGTTTGAACATGATGTGAAGCCTTTTTAAGCTGAATGGTATTCAGCAGCTAAACAGAAAGGTATGTTCTCTCATCATTGTCCACAATTGAGTCCGATAGTTCCCAGCATTTTGTATCTCTTCCGATAGCTGTTTGAGTTTCATTGTCTGCATCACAATGCCAGAACTTTCAATATACTTATACTCATATACTTTTAATTATACTCGCGTTCAATAGCGGTGGAACAATATCTCTACGAAAAAATAACTCAGAACTTCATTTGATCAAAACAAAGTGTTCATAACTCATGACCAGGACATTTGCTAATTCTATTAGCATATAATGATATACTTTGTGTACTCGAATCGGCAATTGAGTATTTTCCTGAATTTTGATCGCTCTTTCTTCTAGAGGAACATTGAGAGCTCCTTTTATCCGAGCCTTAGGCTCTTTTCTGAAAAGTTCTAACTTTCATAAAGATATTTTGACAATGAACATGTTTTAATATAAAATTTGACATCGAAAATCATGAAAAAAGTCAAAATTTTCAATACCTCATCGATGCAAAATCATAAAACTTTGTAAACTTTCTTTTATTCATTTAAGAAATACAATTATGATTTTAAAAACCTAGTGATGTCCTCTTCTTTCAGATCCTTCGATTCAACGTGAGAATAGCACATAGGACAAACGTTTTCTACTTCCAAATAACTGTAATTACAGAAAAAATAGTCAAATAATCCACTAAAAGATCAATATCCTCTACTTACTCGTTGAAATATGCTCGAATTGCTGGAAATTGACAGCTTGGACATGATGTGAGGTCTTTTTGAGTTATATGATATCCAGTAGCTAGACAAAAAGGTATATTTCCTCGGCATTGACCACAAATGAGTTCAATTTCCAATAAATCTTGTCCACAGTGTGGACATGGACTCATTTTACTGATAATCTCGAGTCCTAAGGATGATTCTGGTGTTTTTGGAATGGATTTTCGTACCAAAGCCTCTATTTTTCTCTTAATTTTTGGCTCAATTTTGTCTCTGTACTCGGGTTTCATCAACATTGTAGCATAATTGAATGCTTGCGTTTTTAGCCCACTTCTCTGGCATTCAATTACGGTGGAAGTTAAAATTGGAACGATATCTGTACGAAAATATCTTAGAACTTCATTCTATCAGTGCAAAAGTTTTTTATAACTTACGGCTGGGAAATTTGCTAATATTTTTGGACACTCGAATCAGCAACTGAGCACTTTTCAGATGATCACCAATTTTTATCCATGCCTAGAGTTGGAATCCAATCAATAATTACAATGTAATTTGCAGGTAAAGTTTTTAGCAAACTCATCATACCTTGGCCAATAAATATGAATGAATCAACAGTAAACTGCTCTCCATCTCCATTGGAATAGGAATATTTTGCTTCAAAAGTTCTTTACTCATTGCAAACAGCAGATCATGAGCATTTCGATAGTTTCCAGCGTTTTGTTCTTCTTTCGATATTACGATGGCTGTTTGGGCCGCTTCCTTGAACTGTCTAAGTGCCATATACAATCGGAACAGATATTTGAAATCTTTCGGTTCCCCATCACTTTCACCCATCAAAAAATCTATCACAGTTCGTATTACTTGTTCATCTTTCGATTTGGATGCTGCATTGATCACAATTTTCATTGCCTCCTTTTCATCGCCGCCACCGCTCGATATCGATTGAAGTAACAATTTAACACCTTTGGAATACTTTTTCGCTAGACAATAAAATTTACCAGCTCTCAAGGGACTCTTATTCTGATCATAATACACAGCCAAACTGTGGAAATCTTCTACTACTAGCTCATTGGTACCCGATTCATGTGCATTCATCAATACATTGGCATACGTATCAACTTGACCCGTAGACACAGCTAGCTGGAATGCCTCCTCATTAAAATTTGATATAACCAAAAATTCAATAGCCGAATCAATGTCATTGATTCGCTGGAAAAATCTTGCCATCATTTTAGCCCCTTCTGTGGACTTATTTTCTCGAACAATTCGAGCAGCTTCACCAGGATCATTGATCTTGTCCAGCAATAATCGAACAGCATTGAGATGATCTCCAGCTCTCAGATACAAAGATATCGCTTCCTGGTAATTGCTTTCTGTTTCCTTTACTCGTGCATATCTTGCGATTAAATCGGAATTTTTGATTGAACTTTTGGAAATAATTTCACCAACTTTCTGATTATCTCGAAGATTCATATAGATTTTGGCGGATTTTTCGAAATTTTCTCCCAACTCATAGAGTTTAGCAGCTTCTGGATAATGTTTTGAAGCTTCAAGAATGCTTGCACATTCCAGTAGAAGTGATTGATTGTTGGACAGCTCAAGGACTGCTTTCACTGTCAATACAATAAAAATGATGGCAATTAGTATAAAGAAAGTCAATCATGAGTTATTATGAGTTTTCAAATGGATTTGAGCACATAAATGTAAGAATTTCGATCTATATTTGAGAGGCGTGTTGAATATGAGGATTTCGAATACTATTGATCATTTCAAGTGGAACTTATATATTGAAATATCTTCATCACTAGGGATGTATTACAGATAGTTCGAGATAGAATTTTGTGCTTGACTTACTGCCTTTCTTGATATCTCCACATTTTATGGATGTTCGGGCGATTCCTGCTTTACACAGCTGCAAGGGACAAAAATTGGAAATATTTTGATGTACGTGAATTTGAATCTGAGCCACTCACCTGAATATGATTAGAAAGTTCAGGATTTGATTCGGGATCTTCATCATCATCTCCAAATTGACAAGCTTTTTCAAAATTATCCAGAGCATTACGATAATCGCCTTGAAATTCCAATTGTCCAGCATATTCTCGAGCGATAAGAGGAATTGATTCCTTGGAAAGTCGATTAGCTAACAAAAGGGCAGCATCCCAGTCTTGTAAATTTTGGCGCATTTCAAGTGCCTCTCGAGGTTTAGAAGATGATAGAAACATTTTTTGGGCAAGATCAAAGTCTCCCAAATATTGAGCCATCCAGCCAGCGATAAGGTTTCTTTCTTCAACATTTTTCAAACTTTCCAATGAGTACACCATTCCAGCATCTTGAATTTTACGATACACTCGAAGAGCAAAACTGATGTCCATATCGATCATAGCTTGCTTTCCCAACTCTTTCCATGCTCCAGGTTCATCAAGAGATTCGCAAATTTTCCATGCATCCTGGTACCTTCGTAATTTGAGAATATCTCGCAGAAATTCTGAACGAAGTCGAGAATGATCGTTCATCTTGTCGGTCAAATCATGAGTTGAAAGAAGGAAAGTTGACGTTTTACCACTTTCAGTTTGACAAACAATCACACCATTGTATAGCATCAGAGGATATTGATTGATTGGTATTTTCATGCGACCAACAAATTCAATAGTTTGATCGTAAATTGAATCGCGAACATATGAATAAATGAACAGAGTACGTTCATCTGATATAATGAAAACTCCCTTGTTGGGTGACCAAGATTCCCAGAAAATTTTTCGAATATTTGCTGGAAAATCTTCTGGATCTTTCAAAACAATAGAGGTTCCATTAATTGAATTGTACAGGAATACTTGATTTTGACTATCAATGGCTATCAAACGAAGACCAGAACAATCTGGCTCCAAAAATTTGATGCTACTTGTATGTCTATGGACATTCACCATGGACCAGTCTTCCAGGGAAAAAAATTCGAGGAGCCCAGATTCGGTACCATATATCAAGAATTCATTGGTCAAAGAGATGGAAGAAATTTTACTTGATTCACCTGGAAACAGAATTGAGTAGTTCAAATAGTTATTAATTGACCAAAAAATTCTTCTGATAAAATTTTAAATCAAATACACCACCTCCATGGAATACTTTAACATCTCGATCACCATACAGATCCCCAGTATTTGCTTCATCAATGCTGTGTAATTGTAATTTTCCATCAGTGAACAGGGCTGCAACATAATCACCGTTAATTTTGATTGATTTTAATATCGATGGATATTCTTTCTCTTTGATGAACAGTTGATTCTCATTTCTCATCAGCGAATAAAACCAAGCTCGATTGTTGATACATGTAGCAACATGATAAGGTCCCACAGCAATCAGAGAAGGTTCAACATCAATTCTAAGAACTGACAGAGAATCTTCAAGATCTTCTGAAACACTGGCAACAGTCAGCTCAAGAAGTGAAGATAGATATGCGATTCTGGTACCAAAACTTGAGCCCAAAATGGTTAATTTTGTGAGATACACATGGACAGCGCCGGAAGAGGAAGCAAGAGCTATCAATTGTCCATCATCAGTCCATTCCATCCATTCGATTGCTTTTTCATCCTCTAAAACTAACACCGATTTGATATCTTCCAGCTGATCAATATCAAAAAATTTGATCCTACAAAAATCGGAATCAAAAAGTTCTAACACCAAATCATGGCCAAGTGATTAACTTACACATTTTCTGAACATGAAGCCACTCTCTTGGTTGATATGGAAGCTGTGAGAGCAATTAAATTCTCTTGATGAGCTCTAACAGTGGCCAACTCTTGGCCCATTTTCTTGGTCAGCGTTGATATGACCACAATGAGGCCACTCGAGAAGCCAACCAAAATATTTCCCTCACCAAACCATTGATAATCGATAATTTTACCATATTTTTCACGAAATTCCAACACATACGGTCTGTCAGGATCATTAATATTGAGTATGAACAGATTACGCTTATTCAATACTAAGCTGACACATTCTTGATTAAAAATAGCTTTTCCATCACGATTCTGTAATTTCGAAAAGTGTACCAGTGATGCTTCGCCTTTTAAATCACACTGACAAATTGTATCTCCCTCTTCATTGCTAACCGTAAGAAGTCTATCATCACCGGTTAATGCGAGCATATTCTGATCACTCCAGCATCCTGAGAGAAGAAATGTGTATATATCATTGGAAGAATTCAGGCGAAGAGGAGAAGAAGACTTGAAATATCGGTTATATGATGTCAGAATGCCTACTGCGTGCTTACCTGAATTGATTTTTTTGGCATGTTTTCCTAAGATTGGCACTTTTCGTGAAGTCTGATGATTATATATGAGAATATTGCCCTTTGAGGTGCCAACCGCTAATAGATGAGTTTTCTTAGACCATACAAGTAGAGTGAGAATATCTCGAACAGCAGTATCAACTTTCGATAATCTGTGTGTACTTGAATCCCATAGGAAAATTAGAGGAGATCGATCACATATTGCGGCTAGCATTGCACCTTCAAAATCCCAACTTAATCCTGAGCATGAACTGGAAAATTGTGTTTCGTTAAATCAACCCGATCGAGGATATGGAACAACTTCAGAATCAAAAAATAGTTACCCTGGTAAATTAATCGAATCGACTCTATCGCCGTGTCGATCATGAATTATGATACTATGATCATAGCCTGTGGTGACCAGGTAGTTTGCATGACTTCTCTGCCAGGTCAAAAAAACTGGCCCCGGACCATGAGTCCGCTCAGGTATGGTGAAAACTCTCTGTTTAATTAAAATTTTGTAATTAATGGTTTTACAAAAAGCTCTATATTCATAGATATTGGGTTTGGTGGCATTTTTTTCAAATACTAGTAAATGGATCAAAATTTCTGTGCATCTAAATCTTGAGATTTCGATTCTTACAATTACGATTGTAATTGATACGATTAGCTATCGAAAAGTTTGGAATTTTTTCTTACCTTCATCCTGAATATTTCAGCTGATCTCAATTATATGTAATATGTGTAATATTATTAGTACATTAGACATTGACAAGTAATAGATACATTATTTAGAATATGAGTGATTGATCCATTGGAAACTTATTTTGGATTAATTCGATCTTGTGTTTGGTGTGTAATGTTTTCGATGGAAATTCACTATGGCAACGCTAATTTCGGAAAGTTTCGATCAAATGAGCAGTATAAATGCAATAGAAATTTTTTTTTGTTTGAAAAATATTATTCGTATATCTCCAAATTTGTCTCATACAAGATAAATTCAAATCAATTAATAAACAAGTATTATCGCAAGAATTGAATGAATCCATTGATATAATAAAACTTGTTCGATGATGGTCAAAAGTTCAGAGGCAAACTTCGATAAATATAGTTTTGTTCAGGCTCTTTTGATGTAGAAAAATATCTTTTATTCTGTGTTTGAAAATTGATAGATTGTTTTCTGCTTATATGTTTGGCCAACCTTGAGGATACATTGAGAATTCCAATCAGGAATATTCATCGCATTTGGAAATCGCTGAGCTTCCAAACAGAAGCCATAATGTTTATCATACTTGAAATCAGGCAAATGGGAATATGATTTGGACGGAATATTGGGATGTAAATAGTTAGCAGTGTAAAATTGAATGCTCGGCTCAGTTGTGGACACTTTCATGGTGATTCCCGACTTGGGTGAGGAAACTTGGGCAACTTCACGCAATGGTCCTCCATAAATAGGACATCCATCTGGATTGAGGACATAACAGTGATCATAGCCAAGACCTACATCGCCTATTTCATCACCAATTCGCTTGGGTTTCCGAAAATCTAGAGCTTTGTGATCATCAATAGACAAAACTTTGCCATTGAAAACATCTTCATCATCTCTTTCCAAGTATTTACTGGAATCAATAGTCACCATGTGATCTAATATTGTCGGTTTGTCAGCCATGAAACCATCCAAATTGAAATACGAATGATTAGTCAAATTTATAACAGTTACTTTAGCATTTGATCCCGGATCATCATGATTTACCAATAGTTCAGCCCGATAGTCCACAATCAATTGATTACAATCGGTGAGAGTGAAGCTGACAAAACATTTCAAATTGCCAGGATATCCAGCGTCCATGTCACGAGTGGTCAATTCAAATTCAACTGAATTTGGAGCAAGTGAATTGAATTTCCAAAATCGATGACTAAAACTTTTGTTTCCTCCATGAAGACTGTGTTTTCCATTATTCTTGTCTAGATGATATGTTTTACCATCAAGCTCAAACGTAGCATCCTTAACTCTGAATTGGATTGTTTTTGAATAACATATATACATAATAACATTAGTGTCCACGATTACATCTTAATATTTTCATATTTTAAATTCACCTGTTTGCAAATTGTCCAACTGTTGAGCCAAAATAGGGTTCATTCTTGAAATAATCGGAAGGCTGATTAAGACCTAAAACCAAATCTCGTTCTTTGCCTTCGTTATCTTTAAAATAAAGATGAGTCAATGTAGCACCAAAATCAATGAAAACTGCTCTCAATCCTCCTCGATTGTTGATTATATATTCTTTGGGAGCTTGATTCATGGTGGAAAAAACTAAACACAATACCACAGAACTGCAAAGAATTGCAAAGAATATTTATAACAAACGAAGCTGATAATTATAAACACAACAGCAAAAAGTATTCAAAAAAAGTTGCCTCTAAATACATGTATTATAATCAACATGAGTAACAGATGAAAAGCTCTCTGTGTACACTATGATTGAATTACGAAAGCATTTTTTGATACAGAATCAGTGAGCATTTCTCTCTCTCTCTCTTTCATGATAAGCTAGTTTTACTTTCTCTCTCTCTCTCTCTCTCTCTCTCTCTCTCTCTCTCTC
>QZCP01000842.1:115307-132899 GCA_003956705.1 Brevipalpus yothersi
CTCTACTCTCTTCTCTCTCTCTCTCTCTCTCTCTCTCTCTCTCTCTCTCTCTCTCTCTCTCTCTCTCTCTCTCTCTCTCTCTCTCTCTCTCTCTCTTCAAGATAATCTTATTAGACTAGAGTGAACGAAAAAAAGGCAAAACTTTGATTGAATATCAAACACTCCAACTTGAGAGAAGTTTGATCAGTTGATGATGATAACTTTCACTTTGATTGGAAACAATTCAATCGACGTCCAAAAATTGAAATCATCGATGAGTTTGTCTCTCCAATTCTATGCGATTGATCTAAATTATCGCCTGAAGGTGAAGAATGATCCCGATCAATCGAAGTGGTAGCTGCTACCGATGAAGACATTACGTTGCCAGTGTTGATGGTCGAAACATTGCCTTTTGGTTTGGTTCGAGAGAAAAAAATTTGCTGCATCTCTACTTCGAAGTTAAAGATAGAGAGAGAGAGAGAGGTTGATGTTGATTTCAAGGTAATTTTTGATTGAATAACACTTTATCTTAATACCACAGACAAGAGATTGAGGCGATGTTGTTGTCGGTAACTGTGTGTGTATTCAAAATATTGTCCAAAGTAGCGAGAAAAAAAGAACATCAACTGAAAATTCCAACTACATGATATCATCTGTTGGAGGCAAGAAAATGAAAACGAAAAGTTGATCTACCATGAAATCAGTAGCAGTACAGTAGTAGTTGGAGCGATGTAACATTGAGCTAATAAAAAAAGCTTATAAATGGTAGGCCTTGATGACGTGAGTTGATTTACCAGTAAATATAGACCAGTAGTGAAAACACATCAACATCGAGCACCGAATAACACGGTAATTTGTGTCCTTCTCTCGGATTCAGTCGAATTGAATTTTCAGTCGACTAAATAAATTCGCTAAGGAATGAGAATCATTGGAATTTCTTTGATTTAATGGCTGCAAGGTATGTTCATCTGGAATCGGTCTCAGTTACAGTGATCTTCGATTGCAGGGAACATATCAATCAGATTATTCAGTGATTATTTAGTGATGGCTATTACTGTATATGAGATTTGAAAAGAAATTAAGTCGACTATTAATTGATGCATTTGAATGGATTCAGATAACAATATTTATTGCCAAGTTTGTCTTATGTTAACTTTGTGATAATTATGCTTTCTGAAGATGAAAAAATTGTGCACTCGAGTCATTTGATGATCAGCGGGATTGTTGAGCATAAAAAGTCCCACAAAAATGAGAAAAACAATTAAAATTGACAAAAGAAAACACGTCAAAGTGTAAAAAGCAAGCTTAGCATCATGAATTGGAAAAAATAAATCGTTGAAAGCAAAATTAGAGACTTCAAATTCAATCTCTGGAGAATCTTGATTGCATGTCTTTATCACTGGATAAGAATCGATTATCTCAAATGATGAGGCTTTCGGATAAAGGTACTCATAAAAAGCTTGTTGAATATGCCTTATTTTTCGAATTTCAGTCTCATTTCCACCACTTATATCATCATTCATACATAATATTTGAGGTACATCTTTTAATATAGCGTTGATATCCTTCGTAAAACGATCAATTTTCGGATGAATCATTAAGAAACGAGTATCCTTATCGTCCAACAAAGGTGTAAATTTGTTCCTCAAAATTGTTAGAGAGCTTGTAGTAATATTCATTATGTGGGAACAATTAAGTAGGAAGTCAAAAGATAAATCAATCTACAGGAAGAGAAATAAAATAGCTATCAATTATCATTTCGATTGAAAAATTTTCATAACATCTTCATGGCAACTAACCGGCTGTGAAGGTGGATTTGAGATTTCTGGACAATATGACCAATTAATCCACATACTTCCGGAATCAACCAAAACAACCGGATCTCGTTCCATAGTTGATTTATGGATTAGAAATGCTCTCAATTCTATTGGTGATAGCGTTCTTGAAATGAGATAAAATAAAAATTGATCAACAATTATTGTGCAATAAAAACGCATCATATCACAACTGTTATCAGCTTACCGAGAATTATCGGTATCAAATTTTCGAATAAATTCCATGGCATCAATGGTGACATTATCATTCATGAGAAAATAAAAGTATGAGAAAGGAAACTGCATATCAGTTTGACTTCGAATACGATGGGAAGATGTAATAGAAAGTTCTTGAGAAAATTTTGCCCACAATTGTCTGATGATATGTTTGTTGAGAAAATATGGAGCATGAGCTGGAACTTTACGATTTTTCACACCATAAACTTTGTTATACAAATAGTTAACGTATACAATGGAATCCGAAAAAGTATCCAACAAATGGCGGCCACCATGAGATCCTTTAGGACCGTATTTCTCATGATTTGAGATCATGTTTCCTATTTTCTGGAGATCACGATCTTTTTCATGTCTAAATATACCTTGAGAATCCAGTCCACTTAGAGGTGTAGATATTGAGCTCAACTCTTGGAAAGCAGAAGAAGAAGAAGAAGAAGGATTTTCAAGAGCCCAAGATGACTCCAAGCTGCTTGGCCTACTTGGATTATGGTCTTTGGTATATGAATATGTATAAGGCTCAGAGTAAGAGTTTGAAATATCATTCATATTGATCTCTTTACTTCCAAGTGCCCCATCGTTGATAAAGTAGCTCTCTCTGAATTTCTGATTTAAATGTAAATCGGGGCCCATTATGAAGTTTAAGGGTAAAATGGTAGAGTTATCTCCTAAATTACACTTAATTTCGAGATTTAATTTAGTGTTAGATTCATTTGCATGCAGTATAACCGTTAGAACTTCATGCTTACTGCTCAAAATTGCGGTACGAATTTTTTTACCTCTCTCAAATTTGACGTAGTGAATATTTGATGGAGGACATATGAAATTAGTCAACTTAAGATAAAAAACTTTCGTTGGTCTTACCATATAATCGGTTACCCATGGTAAAGATTCAATTTTGATCAGATTGTGATAGTCTTTTAGCGAACAATCTCCGACATCATAGCCACAATCAAAATTATTGCAAGATGAATCACAAAAATGATCACCTAGCCATGAGTCGGCACATCCTGGTGCACAATTGAAAATCCGAACAACTCCAGAAGGACTCACAAGTCGATTTCTGATTATTCCTGAATTGAATTGATTTCCTGGATGCCAACGAATATGTTCATCTTTCCTCTGGACACCAGAACAATCACCTCCATCGAATAGGCAAAGAGATGTATTACAGGCAACATCACAGAAGCTATCTTTGATCCATGCTGATGGACAATTAGGAGCACAATTTGGCACAGGCCAGGCAAGTCTTATTTTGTATCCTTCTCTTGAATTATGGAAATCATTCAGAAAAGTTGGTTTACCTTAATAATGAGTGAAAAAAATTGTCTCAATAACATAAAAATTCAGAAATGATTTCAAGCTTTACCTAGGAAAAAATCATCATTAAAGTAGAGAAAGTTCTCTGATAGTCCATGTATTCGGTGGAGGTGACATTCTATGGCAGCTGAATTAAAAGTTGGAAGATCATTCTTGTGAGGAAAAATTTCCTGTAAAAAAGAGAAGACATCAAATCAGAGGAACCGGAAATAAAAGTCCACTATTTTTCATACTGTATGCTTGATAATTTTTATCCTTGGATTGCTGATATTTAACCAATAAGGTATTTGGCCATTGGTAACTAGATAGATATTTCTTATCCATGGTGCATACATTTCCAGTGATCTGAGTGAAAATCGAAGTTCATCATTATCAGCAAATCGATTTGGTGACACATCCAAGTCAAGATCAGTGTTGGAAAGTAGACATGCTGATAAATCATCGGAAACCAGAGGCACTGGCCATGTTATCGATACATCAGATCGATTGTGTAAGCTTTGGGTTAAAGTTGTGTAAATAAAGTTAATTTGATTAGCCCATTTGGGTTTGACAAGTAGGATAGCCAAATTTTTTGATCCCATCACAACTTTAACATCTACCATGAGACGAATATTTTGATCAACTTTCCCATACATCACTTGTTCAAGATCGATGGCCAAGTTGGATGATGATACAAAGATGAGATTTTTGACTGTAACCCAACGGGATAAGCCATCATCTCGCCGAACCGGACTTTGAGTTGTACAGTTTATCATGATGTATGTAGCATTGAGAACACCTTGCTCATGAAGAGTATCAGCTTCGTTTAGATGATTTTTAGGGTCATCTAAAGTGGAACAAAAAAATAAACATACACACACATACGCACACAAACAAGTCAAGTAATTGATATAATAATAATAAACAAAAAGAATCCACTGAATAGAGCTTACCATCTCGAAAAACAACCAGTCTCTCGTGTTCACTCATATTGACCGATTGATACCTTACCCGTCGCAAGGATGTGGAATAATTGAGATCAGAACGAATCATCATCAGAGGAGTTCTGATGAACATAAATTTATCATCTTTACTAGAACAGGATCTTCTGATGCTACACTTGGCTTGCGGATTGTATTTCATCAGATATTCTAATCTAGTTTTTTGCAATTCTTTCAAAAAATCCGGATCAGAACCATTGACCCATGTGTACACAGCATCAATGTCTTGACTTATATCGCCGGAGAACGATTGACTTTTGCTGCCACTTTTAAAATTTTTCACCTCAGAACGTCTAACAGGTGAAATTTGACCGATAGGAATCTGAAGAAGAATATATACACATTCCGATATTTGCTTGACAGTTCATAAAATTTTTTGCAGGTGGATGTGAAAGTTTTGTCATGAAAGAAATTGAGCACCTTATTACTAACCTGATCAATTAGCTTGAGAAGAGTTAATGAAGTGAAAATGAAGATGAATGAGAGAGCAATCAGTGCGGTGAGAACATTCCTTCGAGATAATTTTGTAGATCGACCAGAAGCCATTGAGCTTTAATATGACTATCACTACTGTACTACTACTTTTATCTTCAAAATTTCAACCAGAACGAGCTAGTAGATCCCAAAAATTTGAGGGAGAGACATACATACTTACAGAGAGAGACAGAGACAAAGATGCATAGAGACAGAGATACATAGAGATAGAGAGAGATGAAGATGAAACATTCTAACTTTTTGAAGGTCAGATAACCACTTGCCAAAATTCGTCAGCTTCCTGAAACCTATTTTTTGACTTGCATAATATAACATAAAATCAGAGAAATATCAACACTTTCATGAACAGTTAATTAGAAAGTTATGTGGGTTCTGCTTGGTAAACCAAGTTAAGTTTCTCTCTCGTTTTTCTTCAAGAGAGTTTGATAAGGAATGTTGACGATATGAAAAGCTTATAGATATTATTGATATCTAATCATTACCACTGAGACATTGACACAAGGAAGTATGGGTGCAGAAGTGTAGATTCTCTTTTTCATCAAACATACATAGATGAATGGTGTGCAAAAAAATCAGCGCATCTAATGAGATGAAGAAGAGAGAATAAAATTCGCGCGCGAATAGTAGAAGCAAAAAATTCATTCGATATGGATTGAATTCGAATATTTGAGCAATGAAAATCTTGGAATCAGAATGAAAATGGAATAAATATTTTTTTCTACATGAAATTAGAACATTCACTCAGTAGATGATCATCTTCTTGACTAGTTCACTCACGAGACATCATCATGGCTTCTAATCTTATGACCCATAAAATTTGAGCTGACTATCCAGACAGCCAGAATTATACTTTTAGCCATCATCTGATGTTCAAGTGCAACCCTTACAGTCAAACGCACACACACACACACACATGAGTATAAATTGGATTAGTTAATCAGAAAATGGAATTCATAACTCCAACACTCATGAGGAAATGAGCGGAGCATTCTGATGTGAGCACAGATTCTAAGGAGAAGAATAAATGATGATCATGTCGGAAGAAAGAGATGATGATGGATAAGGAGAAAGATGAAAATGGTGATGATGATGAAATGAATTCAGCTTCATTGTGGTTAGAGCTCTTTCTCTCGAAAAAAGAGAGAGAGAGAGAGCGAACTCAAATTAAAGGGAAACATAATTTAGGATGATTTGATGCGGAAAGAGAACAGTTAAGGGTGAGAGATAGAAAGAGAGTTTTTTTTCATCATGAAAAATATAGTTTTACTTCAAGAGTTGAGATTGTATAAAAACGAGTTAACAACGATTCAGATAAATATTAACTTTCTTTCATTATCATGAGATTTTTTTTTCTCTCCACAATAAGTGACCATAACTGTGCACTTTACCCTGAATTTATCAATTATATATATACATACACTTTTTTTCTATTCTTCTTCTCTCTCTTCACTTCAGTCACCTGAGCTAGGCCCAACATCATTTCCATTGTTATACTCTCG
Source organism: Brevipalpus yothersi (assembly GCA_003956705.1). NCBI lineage: Eukaryota > Metazoa > Arthropoda > Arachnida > Trombidiformes > Tenuipalpidae > Brevipalpus > Brevipalpus yothersi. The sequence goes on from QZCP01000842.1 coordinate 121,629, forward strand.
AGAGGATGCAGATAATCGTTGTGTCATGAGATCTTTTCGAATTGACTCACGTATTTCGAGAAATTCTTTCTCTTTTTCACGCCATTTGTTCTTATTACGGAACAATTCTTGCATCTTATTTATCACAAGAGCATCCGGCTTACCATATTCAGGTGGGTTAGCATTAGGGTCATATCCAAGGGTGGATAACATTGGAGCAATCGATGCCATATCGGCAACCACATCGGAGGGAATGTGTCCAACCCATTTGGATAGAGCTTCTACGTTGATCGGTTTGATGACCTGATCAGTGGAACGTTCCAATCTGAGAAAGTTCAATGAGAGAGAGAAAGAAAAAGAGAGAAAAAAGTGGAAGCCAAACGATGAGTAAGAGGACACATTCCAAGCAAAGTGGGAAATAGATGATTTTGAACGAAAGAGAGAGAGGAAGACAGAATCACTATGAATCATGTTCAGTTCGTAGTAGTGGGTGAAAGGCTCATCAAGCAAAGACTTTTTGTGTCTTTTGTCGAACCATTCTCAGATACAACTCTATACACGAATGATATCACTTGGAATACCAGGATTATTATTATCATTACTCTCATCATTATTATCAGTGGTATGAAATGAATTCATCTCTTGGTGGAAATCGAAAAAACATTTCGGTCATGTTCCTACACACAGTATTCTTACAGTCGTTCTGATGATTCTTCTTCTTGCATGTTCATCCACGCCCTGCACCATGAGTATTCTATTTTTCGGTCATACTTAATGGGATCTTCCAAGAAATTGAAAGCTTTCTCATTACTTTGATGTATCTGAAGAACAAATCGAGAGCCTAGTATACGCTCATATGTTCATATGAGCATTGGGTAATAATTCAGAAAGAGGGAGAGAGAGAGGGAATCGGTTCTGAGCGAGAGATCAGTAACATATTGTGGGGATCATTATGAGACCTACACACAGAAAAAAAATCGATGATACACAAGTAATGGCTTAATCATGGTAACATGAAGGTGGAGAAAAGTTGGTCATTTCGCCATTCGGATGATGTAATGTTTATAATAGATTCTGATGAGATGCATTTCACTATACGCCCACAACTACGAAAGGATTAATGATTTTGTAACGGTTCGAGAGGAATGGTTTGAAAGAAGAGTATGTGTGTGTGTGTTTGTGTGGAAATTGGAGGAGAAAAAAGTCGACGAATATCTTAAATGAAATTATGTGCATTTATACACTCACTTTGATAGAGAAATTCCACCAGGTCTGTTGATAAATTTCTCATGATTCAAAACGGAATCATTCCAAGGCACATCGAGAAACTGAAGAATTTTCTCCAGCCAAACTTTCGGCTGAAGTACTAGCTGCTCATAATGAACTGGTAAACACATTGTTGGTCCTAATTGTTCACACTGTTTGTGCATTGATTCCATCGCTGAGTTCCATTTCTTTAAACACTGTCGAAAGTCAGCCAAATCAAATCCTGATATGGTTACCTGATAGAATGAGAGAGAGAAAAAAAACGATGAGCATACATTAATAACAGCTTTCCAAATAGGACATTAAATGAAAAAATAATATTCTCATCATCATGCTAGACCTACCTTACGAGTGATAATTGAATGGACCACAGCTCGACCATCACGAATCATAAATATAAATTTAGCATTTGGAAACAAATGCTTGAGGTAGACAGCACTACGCAATGTAAATGGATCCTTATTACACAATCTTGGTGCAGAGGTACCATGTTTGGCAATTATTTCCAATATAAAAGCTGATACAGCTGAATCAAGAACTTCCGGTGTTATACCCGCTTCTCGAAGTCGCCTAGATTCGAATGCTGCTTTCATCCATTGCTGTCGAATACCAAGTAATCGAGGTATTACTCTTGTCTCTTCACCACAACGAATATCCGGATGTGCATCCAACAATACTCTTAACAATGTGGTACCACTTCGGGGCATTCCACCGATAAATATGAGCGGACTATTACGATGGTAAACAAATTTGTGATCAGTTGATTCACTTTGAACACCTGTCGGATTATCAAACAATCCATTTTTGGTGAATCGACTGGTTTTGAGATCATATATGATGAATACAAGTGAGACTAGAACTAAACCCAATAGGCTTAGTCGAAGATGATGCTTAAAACGGATCATCATGTTAAAAAATGTGAAATACTTGATACATAGGAAACGCATTCCAATAGCATTTTCTGGGACGAATTTTAACCACACATACACAATGTATTATTATCTAAGTGATTAGAAGATAGAAAAAATCGCGAGAAAAAAAATCAAATCGAAAGAAAAAGGAATCTCTAAACAAATGACCACACAGAATGGGCAATAATAGGAATGCCAACATGAGATGGAGAAAAAAATGATGATGATCCCCACTTCAAATCAGGTCAAGTTTGGGTCGGCCGAATAAGCAAATTATGAGGACACCGATGACCAGTAAAAATTAATATAATCATCAATTTTGCCTCTACATAAGTGAACATGTAAACATATTATTGTACAAATTCAAAATTCAAAAGATACTCATAAGATTTCACCAATATCATCACCATTATTAGTATTATTATTATTTATCTCTCTCTTTTCGAGAAAACAAAAAAATTCATCAACATCTCACAAAACACAATATATTATATATTAAATACATTCACTCGGTGTTTGTGTGTGTGTGTGTGTGTGTATAGTTATGTGTGTATGTTGATCTCACTTGGTACCGAAAAAAAAGAGGAGAGAAAAATGAGGATGTACAATCATTCAGGTAACCGCCGCAGATACAGAACAGGTAATTACACTGACGCAAGATTACTACAGCATCATCATCATCATCTCTCTCTTTCCAGCATCATCTCTCTAAGTAGGGAGAGAGAAAAAGAAAGAGAAATAATATCACTTGGAAAAGAGGGAAAGAAAGAGATCCCGAAAGTGGGAGAAAGAGAGAGAAGAGAGAGATGAATTTCAAACTTCCCAATCTTTCATCATCTTTTCATGATGAAAGTTCTGATCAATTATATACCGTTAGAGTGCAGCACTTTGGAAAAGTTTATCATTTTGATGTGTAGATGACGACACTTGCATGGTGGAAGAATAAAATTTTTCGAATTCTTTCTTTTTTCGGGAAAACTTTTTTAAAAAAACTTTTTTTTGTCCAGAGAAACGGAAAGACTTGTTCAGGGGAAACTTTCTTTCCCTCTGGATATCAAGAATTAATCAAAAGTTCTGGTTCAAGTTGAATGCTGTCGAAAAATCTGATTTCCAACCAGGAGTTGGGTGAAATTCATAAAGGAAAGAAAATACTCGGGCTAGTATGATCTCGAAGTACTGTTGGTAACTATTTTAATGGTAAAAAAATCGAGTAAACTGAAAAAAAAGTACAAAATGGTTTGAAAGCTTCTTTGAAAAATAAGAATTTACATCTAATGATTAGATTAAACGATAGCTCTTGCCAAGCTACGGTTTATCCAATCTACTTTCGTTATTCGTTATTATGAAGATAAACTTTCAAGTCACCGGTAACATATGAATAGCAAGAGATTGAAAGTGATTTGGGGCGATGAAATGGCAAACTATCATCAAAAGATTTCTAGGAATTTTGACATTGTTTTTCCAATGTACATTGAGCTAATGATTTGAATCAGATTTTTGTTCCTATTGCTCATCAAATCGTCATCTTCACTGTGATGATTTTCCTTTCTACTTCATTGAAGGGCTTTAATGATCCAAATTGAGAACGAGAAGATCAGGAAAAATGCAACCAGGAAAAGTGAAAACTAAAATACACAGTATTCATGATCACCGAGACAATATCGGTAGAGTATCAGCAAAGAAGAATCTACAGGGTATGATAAAAAATTGAACTGTAAACTTTCCATGACTGATCGATCTCTACAAAGTCAGTTTAAAAAGTTTTCAATCTCTAAATTGAAGGTCATTGTGTGTGGTAAAATCGTTCGCATATGATCCCAATAGACTTCACTTCCTTTCCTCGTGGAGTAAGTTTATTACTTGAAACTTTTTGATATCTCCTCAGTGTTACTGGGCTTTCGATAGCTCTGAGTGCCTAGAAGAGGAAGGAGAAAGTTTTTTTCGAAAAACTGAGGCACTCCGATTTTTTGCAAAACTCACAGATTCAAATAAATCTGTCTCTCGAAAAAACAAGTAGCATTCAGAAGGGAATTGAAATTTTTCTCGAGTATTTGGCTCTTTTTGATGAATAAATTTTGTTAATCTGAGTCCTTTGAGTTGGCCGAACTATCTTGCACCCGAAGAACTTGAGGCCTCAAAAACGAGGAGCACTTATTTTTCTTGCTGACAATTTCTTTGAATCTCTTTGGAGTCGCTCTCATGGAATGCTTGTGAGTCTTATGACGACACTGCACATGGAGTAAGTAATTCTGATCCTATTTTTTTCAATGTTCCATATTTGTTCGATTCTCGAATCAACCCAGACATAGCTCAAAAGCTCTCATGAGATCGCTCTGCTTTGAAAAATATTTAGCTAATCCCAATCGCCACATAGCCATCAGATTTTCTGACTGTCTCTTTCTCTCTTTCTCTCTCTTTCCTCTTTTTCATTCCGAATGATGGCTTTAGAACGACAAAAGATTGAAGAGAGAGAGAGAGAGAGAGAGAGAGAGAGAGAGAGAGAGAGAGAGAGAGATTGAATTGAAGGAAGGAAGATAGCCTCGAGGCTTCATAGCCTTTGTCTCCTCAGAGGTCCAAATTATTTCCACCGAAAACTTATATATCCTATGCATAAAACAAGTCCACAATTACTACTCTCTCTCTCTCTCTTGCTTTCTTTCTTCCTTTTGCTTCTTCGTCCGAGCAAAGGCAGAGGCCTTTGCGTTGTGTCCCTCCACGTTCTTTATCCTGGGTCGCAACAAGTCAGAAGGAGAAGAAGAAGATGAATTGAAGAGAGAGGAGCAGGTCTTTCTCTATGTGGTTATCGCTCGACCATGTCAAGAGAGAGAGAGAGAGAGGGCAATGAGTTTTTCCTCGGGCCATAAGTCCGTGTGAGTCTTTTTCCAGTGACGGGGGGAGGCAAGCAGCGACCCGAAATGACACAAAGTCCTAAGAATGTATGTGTGTGATTATCTTGAGCATTGAACGTGTGCCAGTTGTGTTTTTGGTCGTTTTGAAGACAAAATTTTCACTGGTGGACAAACCAGCGAGAAAATTCTTTGAGAGCCACCAAGAAGCATTGTTTCATTCCACAGATCGGACTCGAGGTGTGAGAAGGACAACAGGGGGAAGGCGCGAAAAGAGCAGTGAACAATTCGTAAAAAGATAAAAGAGAGAGAGAGAGAGAGAGAGAGAGAGAGAGAGAGAGAGAGAGAGAGAGAGAGAGAGAGAGGAAAGGAAAAGCTCGAGAGTGAGAATTGTTTAAATAGTGAGTAGAATGAGTTTTAAGCCCGAACAAACAGAGGAGAGAAGAACTTATTTCCAGGTTGAAAGGTGTGACCAGAGAAAGAGAAAGAGAGAGAAGAGGAAACAATGTTGCTCAAAGTCAATGCAAGCGGTAAGCATTCATGGTACATAGTGTGAGGACATTCTTTTCCATCAAACGAACAAGCCATCTCGATAAGATGCCTAATTTTTTTTCACACCTAGGAAAAATAGGGAGAGAAGGAGAGAAGGCCTCCACATGGGTACGCATTAATTATTGTGATTCTGGATGATCGAAAAGAGGAATATACATATATGTGGAGAGACGTATCCAACGCATAGCAAATACACTGTACTACATGATAATGCTAATTGTTACCACTCTCTCTCCCTCTCTCTCTTTTCGCTCTTTTTTCTCTCTTGCTCTCTTCTGTATGCTAATCTATGTGCCGAGTTGTTTTATTATCATACTTGGTGAGTGGAAAGCGGTTACGTAAATGGATCAAGACGATTGGAATCGATCATGACTGAAGCAATGACATTCGGCAATGGTTTATTATGATGTGGTGATGATAACGTTTATTTGAGATTCAGTTTAACTTGATTTTGGATCCTCTTCCATGGATTTTGGAGTGATCAATGAGAAAGAGAGAGAAAGATATGAAAGTGGTCTCCAATGAATCAAACTTCGTTAAAATGGATATTGAAATGAGAATGGAGAGAGAGAAGAGAGGAATGAAAAAGGGCAAGAAAGACTTGAAGAGAAATAGATGGCTGGGAAAAGAGATGAAAATGATTCGACAGGTAGAAGGCTAGTTTGCGTGAGATTTAATGGTAAATTATTCATGAAATAATTGGAACCATGATTCGATTTGTTTTTGGCCTTTTTGAATTTCATGATTTTTTATCATTTATCAACTTGATTTATTGATGATTCTTGTCGTAGAGCTGGATTGGATTATGGATCGTTTGATAATGATTTGTGTAATGTGTATATACGGTAGAGTTACAAAAATTGAAAACTATTGGAGCCATCCGGAGGAACAGGGACCGGCCCATGTACAGGGACCGGTCCATGGACTCCCAATTGTCCATGATGTGAGGGGGCCAATTCATGATCACCAGCTTCTTCAGATTTTTCCTCCTCTCTTCTCTTTAAACATGCGGTCTTTGGGTTCAAATTTCTCTCTAAAAAGAAGCGAAGAAAAAGAGAGAAAGAGAAATTCAGATAATGTAGAACGAGGATTTATCGGAGAGAGAAAGGGAAAGAGAGCGAGAGGCATTACTCAAAAGAGGTGGAAAAATCTCGAGATGATGGATCAACAACATAGCAGTGGGGGTAGGATATCGGTGGGGTGAAACACAATCTAGATTATGGGAGGTCAGGCGAAATGTATATCTTTTGAAAGTGAAAAAGAGCAAAGAAACAAGAGATCTGGAAAACCAATTCCAGTGAATCAAAGTAAATTGTATATAGTCTGCATGTGAAATCGAATGATTTGGAGAACAAAAATAAAAATTTGTGTAAGTTAGGAGTTACTGATGATTCAATAAAAAAAATAAGAATCAGAAAAAAATCAGAAACTTCAAGTCAATCATAGAGTAACTGAGCTTCAATTTTAAACGACATGAGATTCATTTGAATTACTCTCTGTAAGTGTAGTCATAGAATGATAGTGATTGTCAGGGAAACGAGCAAGGACCTGCTGCTGATTTTCACATTAACTCGAATTTTCCATATGTGTGTGAGAGATGAGGTTCAATGAGAGTGTCAAACATGAATAAATGAGGGAGAGAGAGTCAATTTAAAAGAGATACTGCTTCAAAAATATTCAGTAAAGTGATTCAGAAAGTGAATATCATGATGAAATAAGCGTGATAAATTCAAATCAATTTACGAGGTGAGCTAAAGATTTGAAATTTGAATCATTTCTCACTCCAAAACAGATTCAAAAGAAAAGGCTTCACATCTTACCTCTAACTTGATGTTCTAAAGTAGTAATCACTTCTACAGCTTGGTGGAGAATGTTAAGCTTTGTCTGGGCCTTATCTTGCTTCAAATGTTGCATACACATTTTACCAAGTTCTTTGAAGGCTTCGTTTATGTCTCGGACACGAATCCTGATGATGATGATGATTGCAAGAATGAGGACCAAGAAAAAAGGACGTGGAAAAGTGAGATTGAGAGACAAAGAGTGAATTAAAAAATCAGCATAAATCATTAGAATAATTATCATTTATAGTTGAAAACCTGTGAGCAACTCGTAGTAATTATCATAAATCGCTGATGATCACTAACCTTTCACGAGCATTGTTAGCTTGTCGCCTCTCTTTTTCACGTTCTGCCTTTATTTCGGGCGGATCATCTTCATCTCCTGAGCTGAGAGAACTGGATGAAAGAAATGAAAGCCTATTAGACAATGTCAACTAGAAAACTGTAACATGATTGGCTGCCTCAAAATGGAACAACCAATTTCTATGATTAACCCTGAGAAACGTTTCGCTGATACTTGTCGACAGCATTGGATATCCAAGAAGCAAGGTAACTTACTGTCGAGATCTTGACCGTTTACTTCCTTTACCGTGAGTAGGGACAATATTATTGACATTATTATTTGTCGATGAGTTCAGTGTAGGCCTCACAGCAGCGAATTGTTTTGCAGGCGTAGCTGGATGACTGTTAGAGGGTAGATCGTCCCTTGGAGTGGCGGAGGATGGCTGAGATGGTGGTTGTGATGATTGAGATGGTTGAGCTGGTAGTGGTGTTAGTGGTGTTATGGATAAAGGAGTGACACTCATAGTCCCAGTGACACTATGCGCGGCTTCTGGAGATGATGGACTTGGCTTCAAAGGATAGAGAAAGAATTGAACAGAAGATGAGTATAATTATCATGATCAGACAATGTATGATGTATATACCACTTACCACATGGCAAATAGGCTCCAATTGAGGTATATAATTAGTAGTATTTTCGGCATGAGTTTGGAGAACATTAATTGCGTCATCAAGAATCGAATTGATTTCATAATCAAGCCGTTGACCATCAATAATTGCATTTGGATGCTGCTGAAAGAGTAAAATAATAATCACAACATTACATCTCTCCAATAAGAAATAGAGAGAGAAAAAAACACTCATCTCACACATACACACACAATGAGACATTACCTAACATACACACAAAATTTATATATATTCATACATACCTGATCAGTATAATCTGGATAATCCGGATAGGTATTATAATTATTATGAGTATAATTATAATTGTAATTATAATTGTAATCTTGGTTCATGGCTGTGAATGTATATATATATATGAGTGTAATGTTTATATATATGTATATATGATGGAGATAAAAACAATAAGGAGGAAGAAGTTTTGTTAAGGCAACTCTTCTCACTCTCACACATACAAGAAGAAGCAGAAGCACACACACAGAAGATGGCTGATGAAACTCACAAACACACACAAAGTCTCTCAAAGAGACTCTCTTTAATAGAAAAAACACTTTTTTTCTCTCTCTTCTTTCTCTCGCATTGACACTAGCGACACCACTGTAGTGTTCCTCTAATATGCTGCCATCTTGATTGATATTAATACACTATACACTTTTGGAAAGAGTTTCTGAAGAGAGAGTCTCTATCAAAGACCGGAGTCTAAAGATGTTGAGAGAGAGAGAGTCTCTCATAGAGAGACTGTGTTTTCGATAGTTTGACCAAAGTTTTTTGTGTGTGTGTGTATATTTATTTATATTGATTGATTGATCATTGGTGTGAACTTTTAAATGATCTCATACTCATTTAATTAAATTAACATATATATATATATGTATGATACTGATTATTATTTTATATATATACAGTGAATATATATCTTATACAGTGATTATGAATTGTGGACAGTATCAAGTTTGTTGAGGGAGAGAGATTAATTTTACTTCATACTTCTCTCTCTCTTTCATCTTTCTCTTTCTCTCTCCTTTGTGTTGGAGTAGCAAAAGTTAGGTAAGAAGAAGAAAAAGTTGGAAAAGCTGGTGTGTGTGTGTGTATGTTGCCCATCAGTTTTACATGTATATATACTGTCCAATGACCAGATGATTTTAATTTTACCAATAATAATCAATGTGACCATACTATTTTGGATGGTTTATCACTTGATTGTCAATTAATTTTCATATGTGTACATTATTATTATTATTATTACCATTATGATGATGATGAGGATGTTAATGATTTTATGTTCTTCCTTTTTTTTCTCTTCTCTTTCCTCTCTCTCTCTCTTTATCACTACTCTCTTCATCTCCATCCTGTTTTCGTGTATGGATACCCAGTTCTTACTATACAGTGTAATATTATACACTTATTCTTCAAGAATCACCTCTGCATTTAAGTAAGCGCATTTACCCTTACACACCAAGGGAGAGAGCATACCAAATAAATATGGAACTGTCTATGTGAAAAAAGTATACTACCACTTGAGAAACTACTTGCATTTCTTGGATGCATTTCTTTATCATCCACTCTCATCTTGTCATCACCACTACATCATCATTATCATCATAAATTTGATTTGAATTTATCATCAACAATTTTGTATGTGAATGTGTGTTCTGTGTATTGAGTGTTTTTAAATTCATCATCTCGATCTGCTAGTGATTTAATAGATAGTAAACTTTTCCCATCGGCAACTGTATCCTCTCATTCAACTTCCAGCAAGTATTGGAACGAAACAATATCAAAGATTGGAAAACTTTTCTCCACCATTAAAGTTCTCTCTCTCTTGATTGGAAAGAGAGAGTGAAAGTTGGGTAAAAAAATGTTGCGCTTCTTGTCGAAAAGATTTGGTCGTAGTTTTCGGAATCGTCAAGCCAAAGAGCTGATTCAAGCTCCTGTCGAAAATAATGTGCTTTATGTTTATCCGCCTACTGGAAAGTGTAGTCCCAAAAACCTTATTCATTGTAAGATTATGCTGCTGGATGGTACTCATTTGACTGTTTATGTTAATAAGAAAGCAAAAGGCGTTGAACTTTTTGACAGTTTGTGTAGTTACATCGATTTACGCCTTGAAACAGACTACTTTGGTCTACAATTCACAGATCATTCATCTGTCCAACATTGGCTTGATTATACTAAATCGATTCGCAAGCAAGTGAAGATTGGACCACCATACACATTTCATTTAAGAGTCAAATTCTATTCATCTGATCCTAATAATCTGAAGGATGAATATGCACGGTATTTGTTTTTTCTACAATTAAAGCAAGATATACAGACTGGTAAATTACCATGTTCTAAAGAAACGGCCGCTAAACTAAGTGCATTAGCTTTGCAATCTGAATTTGGTGACCATGATCCAGATTCTCACGACTTAGCTTTTGTCTCTGAATTCCGGTTCGTCCCCGATCAAGATGAGAATCTTGAAGCTATGATAATTGAGGAATGGCAAACTTTGAAACCTAAACCGGTAAGTTGAGTTGTGAAAAACATCTTCATTCTTATTTATCTACACACACACGCACACACACAAACAAACATGCACACTTCCATAGGATTTAGAACAGTATATCACCGATCATTTCTCAATTGACTGACTTTCTTAGTATGACTTTACGTTTTCTTCATTCACCTTGGAGAAAGAGGGAAAAATAAGAGTATATCAAGTCTAATTGAGTTCTTATCTCGAGAGAAAAACTTCAGTCTTCAAAGATAATGAATAGGAAAGAGCTGTGTGTACTTTGTGTACCTGTTGATCATTTACTGCCGATTGCCACTGGTTGCATGTAATCCTTTTCCATTTACCTTCGCTTTTAATCTTTTTCTCTCCTCTCTCTCTCTCTCTCTCTCTCTCTCTCTCTCTCTCTCTCTCTC
>QZCP01000842.1:142482-177482 GCA_003956705.1 Brevipalpus yothersi
AGAGAGAGAGAGAGAGAGAGAGAGAGAGAGAGAATATTTTTTTCTATTTCAGTCTTTTGATGAGTGTAAACAGATAACGGTAGAAAATGAGCGAGGCACTCGATCATCAGTGTCTATCAAATGATTATCACAAGTGTTGAGATCGATCAATTCATGGTTATAAATTATAAAGGTTAAAAAATCGGGAATTCACTGTAAATTTTGGTACAATAAGAAGAATATTTATTAATTTTATAAATTTTTTTAATACACTTCTAAAAATTATTCAAAAAAGATTCGGAATGAAAAAAAGTATTTTACATTATAATTAGCTTCGATCTTTTTCCTTCATAGGCTGAAAAATACAGCCAAATACAGTCAATCTCCTTGAGATTGGCCCAAAATGGTTTATCTATGGACCTGGTGGATAGTATGGACAGTCGATAATACTATCTAACCAGATAATCTACCACAATCTCATCTCAAAATCAAATGACTGCTACTTCTGCCACCGTTTATGAGGTCCCAAAATAAATGATATCAAATGTAATCGAAAATTGAGATTATTAAATGCTATTTGATAACAACATAGCTTGATAGCTGAGGAACATTGACCATAATTATATCCTGAGGATTTATTCGATGCACTCACATTGTGAACAAGGAGACAGAGATATGAGGACAGAGAGAGGTTGAATAAGAGAAAATTTCCCCTCATTATGTGAGAAAATATGCCAAACTTTCTTTGAATCACTTGAGCATAAATTGTATGAGCTCCAATTGCTCAACGAGTATTGCAGTATTGGGACATGATCATGTTGGCTTGCTAATCGATTATCTCTTGAATCCTACCAAGAAAATCATTCGATAGCACTGAAAGATGACCATGCACTAGAGTATGGACCTTTATAGGGCCCATAATTGGTCAGTCTCTTATCAATACACGCCTTTGATCGACGAACTCGCCAAAAAAATAGACAAGAGCAACAAAAAGCAATCAGAGAAGTTTGAAATACCAAAGTTGCTATGAAGGCAGCCAACATGGTTGTTTTTGATGTGCAAAATATTGACGAATTCTCATAAACTGAAACGAAAAAAAATTAGGAAAAAGGAATATTATTATCATTACGATTATTGTTATTGTCGTTGCTACTTTCTCAAAATGATTACAAGCCATTATTGCAATGAATTTCTTTTGCATGTCTACATGTGTGTACATACATATACATGGAGACAAAATTCTGCCTGAATGCTGACTGATTTCCGTGGAATATATATCCCATTTCTTGTTGATAATAATTTTCATCATCAACGGCTAACGACTGAGAGGTCATCTCTCAGATCTCTCATTTTTTGAGCATATTTCGTCTAGACTGCTTATTGTTTCACACCATTTTCAACTTTCTTCATTCTACTTTTCTACTACTATTACTCTTTGACTGGTTTATGTGTTGAAATTTCGAGAAGGAATCCAAATTCAAAGTGGATACATAAAATATTCCCACCACAAATGCTTAACGATGGGAATGCGAGAGAAAGTTTTTCGTTTCTGTCTGTAGTGCGTGTGTGTATGCTTTAAATTCAAAAACCTCTATTCAGTGACTATAAAAATGAGCCACTAAAGTGATGAATGTTGATTGTCAAAATTATTGTTACTTTCACACCATTCCACAGGTCACTAAACCGATAGTTGATTAAGCTAATGTACTGTACAATTCCATTCCAACTTACGCCTTTTGGTTAGATTAACACTAGAACTTGATGAATCCAAACTTGATGATGCAAGACCTTCCACAATTATTTCCCGTTGCAATGGATAATCTGGTAAAAGTGGACTCAAAGGTCCAATCTTTGAGCCACCATTAGCTTCATTATTGTAATTATTATTGATGTCGTTGTTGTCGTTGTGGTTATTATTTTTGCCATTCTTGCCAATATTTTCATTTTTTGACATCCCATCAGCAGATTCATTTGTAGAAGTAAGACCACGTTTTCGTCTTCTCTTCACCCGATAATCACTTGGATCGGCCAAAGGTAAGGGAGGTGGTGGTGGAGGTGATGTTGATGATGTTGATGAGGCAACGAAATTAGGTGTTGGACCGGAAGTTGATTCCTGTGGCCCACCAGATCCAGTATCACCTCCGAAACCTTGACACGATGCTGGTGCACATCTTTGTAGACAAAAGTGGACGTTTACTTGGAATCGAACAACTTCATCGTCGGAAAATTTGAAGGCATCAAATTTTCCTTGGATTGACTTTGAACCGGGAACTCTTTCGAGGCTGGGAAATATTGCAGTGTCCGTTGGACAGCTATGTAAGAAGAGGAAGGAAAAAAAAGTAATATTAGAAAACATAAAGACTTGTGAAGGAGAGTTGTACTCATAAATTTTAATTACCCATTTCCATCAATCAATGTTATTGCTTCATCATTATTTCCACTTCTGGCCACAAGATCACGAGCGAATAGATCAAATACTGAATCATTTTCCATATCAATTCGTAAATACAATTCTTCACCCAATCGAGCTCCATGAATATCTCGTCCTTCTTTATCGGTTATTCTTAATTTTATGTTCGGTGTTGGAGCTGTGGCATTCACAACAGCTGAGCCCAAAATATCGGTTCTAAATGGAAACAGATTTAAATCCAAAGGATTGAGTCAATGAGTCAGTTATGTGCTCTAAATGGAACATGGATCACTAGGTTTTGATCACTCTCATCTCACACTGAGAGAGAAAGTTCATGAATGTAATTAGAACGGATCTTAAATGAGAATCATGATTAATTGTCTCACTGACTCACTGTGGCTACTGAACTTTTTTCCCATGTTATACTATTAGTGGCAAACAAAAGTCAGTAACACAGTCAGTTGCTGGTCTGATTGGACTCATATACTTACGGAGGTAAAATCCGATAAGAATTAGTGATGAGTTTAATTGGAGTTTCAAAATTGCACACCAATCGAATCATACGATCACCTCTTCTCTGAATCACTGGATGATGTTGAATGATTACAGTGGTTGAATATTTTCCATCGATCTGAGTGAAAAATTTCGACCCAAAGAGAAGAATCATGAGTATATTTCAGAAAAACTTCTAGCAATTTTGATTTTTCAGTTCTTTCGAGTTTGGTTGTAGATTAAAAACTGAAAATATGCAAAATATTCCAAGTATTCGTATAATGATTCGCTCACCTCTTTTCTGACTCCACATTTGGCGTATGTTTTCAATGGAAGAGATAATGAAGTAGATCGTTGATTTGATCCGAAAGTTTCACAACTTAATGGATCATCTTTGGCATATATTTTACCTTCAAAAGGTTCCACAGTATCAAGTGATATTCTCATCTCTTCAGGTGTACAATCCAGTTTGACTGATCAAAGTAAGTAAGTAAGTTGATGGGAAATAAAAAAGAAGAAGAAAGTGATGATGATCATACAGCTTATGTATACCTTTTTTTTCTCTCTCTCTCTCTCTCTTCCTGGATAAAATAAATAACAAGATTTATCAAGATACTCACTGTTAAGACAATCTGATCTCTCAAAATAAATTGCTCCTGAAGATGATATTAACGCATCAACACCACCGGAACTGTGTGTATCATCCGAACTAAGCCAACACAGTGAACTGAGAGCTTTGTAAGTGAAAGATCGACACACAAATGCTCGAGTAGCATCACACAAGGATCGACATTGATCTTCACTAAATGCTGTGGAAATACAATTAAATAAGATTGACAAGATTTGATCAGAAAAGATATGCTATATATGTGTGTGCCCGAATAAGAGATCAGATATCAGATTAATTTCACATTTCTTACCTGATCTCATCAGATCAGCTCGACTTAGGTCAACATTTTCCCGCCGCTTATATCCGCAAGCTGATGTACCACCGCCACCCCCTGATGTATCACCATCTTCTTTGACCAATGGTAATGGTGAACATTGATTCTCAAAATAATCCACACTTGATGCTGCCACACCAAAGTATGTTGGCTGTGTTCGACGATCTTCCGAACTTAATCGACACTCTTGTGACACATAATCATATTCACCTGATCGACACACAAATTGTCTCTCCTTTAAACATATCTCTTGACATCGCAATCTACTTGCGATTCCAGAGAGAACACGATTATCGAAGCCCAACAATTGTCGACCGATAACACGTTCAAATGTCCACGCTTTTTCACAAGCAGGAACAGAGAGACATATTTTCTCATAAAAACTTGTCCGATCAGAGGTGGCGATTATGGATGATCCACGATTATTGGGATCATATCCCATGCCTAAGCATGAATGTTTATCATAATTTAAAACAAATGCACGACAATTGGGTCCTGCTCTACATCGATTATTACACTCAGCTGACACTGGTGTTCCACCTTGACCGGTATACAATGGGACTAGTGTTACTCCTCGGACATTTACGTTGACAATTTTTTCGAATGACACTGTCGTTCCGGATGGACATTGAGCTGTACAAGGAGAAACAATTAGATCATTATTAATCGATTGGGTCCGAAATGTGCCAAAGGATCTTGTAATTAAGAATAATTATTCCAAAATTAAGATTGGAAAAGAAGTTTGAGAAATTCTAGGCAATAATAAATAATTTGAAGCATCGAGTCGTCATAATGCTCAATGAATTCATTTCTAATTAATCAAATCCTTCTACAATTCCAATTTCAAAGTAAATACTAGTGTACAAGTATATATGATAAACGGATGCTCTGATGATGAGATGATGAACGAATGGCTGAGTGACTATGAAGTGACACAGTAGCTTCTTGAGCTTTTTTTTGAATAGGGAAGACACACAATAAGGAAGACAATCATTTAGTAGATTACAAAGACAAGTTGCTTATTAGTTCATTAGCTTTATGCAAACGATTCTTTTTATCCCTCTCCTCACTTCCTCATCATTGGTACAGCTTCCGTTCGTAGACAGCATCTTTAAAAGAGAGAAGTCAAATGAAGCTCTCAAGAAGAGACTATAACCAAGCAAAATCAACTAAACAAATCCTAAACATCGCTGATTATCATTTCCATTGATAAGAGTAACTCACTCAATGGACTCACAATTGCTTAGCTATGACAATCATTCTTGTTAGTGGTACTCGAGAGTGTGACTTGTTTTCCGCACTTTAAGGTTATTCCAAAATTCAACAATTCTGAACACGTACATGGATTGGGTGCTTGGTGATCTGAAACAATCCAATACACATCTTCCTCCTCTCTCTACCTCTGACTTTATAATCATCTTCTATTGACTAGAACAATGGAGCAGAAAATTTTCTTCCTCCCGAAAGGCTCATGTCTACCAGCATTACAAACACTTGTGGACGGAAGTGCGGCGAGAGTTGCTCTTGGATCTCCAGAAATCATAATGACTTAAAAGGACAACCATAATGATAGCATGTTATCGACACAAATTATTGTATCATCATCAAATGGTATAAGATCAGATTGGACTGTGTGTGTGTGTATTTAAAGAGAAGGAGAGAGAGAGAGAGAGAGAGAGAGAGAGAGAGAGAGAGAGAGAAGAAAAGTTTGTGATCCTTGGGTGAGTGATGATGACAGATGGATAAGCCTAACGTCCCTTTAGTTTTGCAGAAAGTTTGATTCATCAGTGGGTGGTGAATTGTGTTGGCCATAATAAAGCATGAAAAACATGTCCAAAATGGTCTCATGAGATGAGCAGAAACAAAAGAATGTCTTCCGAGGAATGTCTTTCACTGGAACATTCATCATCTCTCTCTTTCTCTCTCTTTCTCTCTCTTTCTCTCTCTTTCTCTCTCTTTCTCTCTCTTCCGCTTCCTTTCAATGGCTCAGAAATTTCATCATCATCGATGGGCGCCAAATGAAAATTGTCAGCTATTATCATGACATTTAAAACCTGAACTTTTTTTCCCTCAACTTCTGGTAACCAGTCTTCCTGTTGACCGATGAAGAGAGAGAAGAAAAATTCTGGAAAAATGTTGTGCAAATGACTGGGGAAGGGTTACATTCAGTAATAGTGAGGAATCAGTTTTCTAATTCAATAAAGAATGAGTTAAATTGAAACACCTTATTAATTTTAATCGGTGTATATGTTGACTTATATAAAAATGAGCGGTAAAATTGGGATCCACAGATGGCTTGAAGGATGGTGAATAATAATCAAATAATCTGTTCAAGTTTTTCCAGAAGTTCTAGTCTATCGTTAATTTTTGATTGCTGATATTTCAAAGATATTCCCTTATGATAAAGTTGAAATTCAATATTTTTCGTATGGTATAAAATCAGATGGAAAGAGAGAAAAAAATCAATTTCCCATAACCTTTCTCTTCAAAATCTCTCTCTCTTACTAACGTGTAGAGTGATACCCTAAATGTTCCCATCAATTGTACCATATCTTATCTCCATCTAATGATTTGCATGTCTGTTACCAATTGACTATGCTTAGCTATCTATACATTTATGCACATACTGAATCCGATTGCTTTGCATATTTACGCTAACTAAGCATTACACATTTCACCATCCATTGAACCACCATTTTGCCACCTCTCTTCTCATCTTTCAGGGCTTATAATCCGATTTTTTCCCTTCCTTTTTTCTTATTATTATTATTATTATTATTTATTCTCATCGTTCATATGTGCTTATAAAGGACGTTGCCTTTGACGAAGAAAAGAGAGAAGATCTAAGTTTCAAGTTTCACGCGATTCTTGTATCAAATTGCTGGAAAATTTTTGCAAAGAAAAATAGGCAAAAAAAGACAATCTTTGGGCTTAAAATATGCATAGAACAGTGGAGACGATGAAAAAACAATACAAATGATAAAAACTGTAAGCAAATGAGAAGAAGCAAGAAAGAAAAAAAAATTCAAACCAGAAAGAAAGAAAAGTTAGCCATTTAAACACATGTGTTAAAGGTAAAGTCTTCCAGCCCTTGTAACCCTTATCGTTCATCGGATAGAAACCAGTTGATCCTCATGCATTCCGGGCGAAAGTTTCATCTTCTTCTATCATCTTCCTCACTCTTGTGTTTCAAGTGAACTAGTCAACCAAAGGACCGGTAAACGCATACCGTTAGCTAGAGAGTTAATTAATTTGCCCTTCCGGAATCATTCCAGTGATTATGGTATTAGTTGTGCTACCTTGATGTCAGATGAATTTCATTGATTATATCTGAAACTTTTCTGTTCACTCTTTTTTCTTCTTTCCTCAAACTTTTCTTCTCTCTCAGAAGAGAGAGAGAGAGAGAGAGAGAGAGAGAGAGAGAGAGAGAGAGAGAGATATTCTTCCTAACAATGTGCTTTGATAATTCAAGAATACAAACTGAATGTAGACTGAGATGAAAAAAGGGGAAGAGAAAGTATCTTTTTGAACACATTTTTTGTAACTTTACAGATAACTTCGAGGAATTTAAGGTGAGAGCTTAAAATACAGAAGAATCACTCAAATTCACGATTCATAATGAAATGATACACAGTCTGATAGCACAGGATAATGGCCAAGAATGAGAGTATTGAGCCAGAAATTGTAAAGAATGGAGCATTCTAACAGGTGGACAGAGAATTCTTGACCACCGGAAGAACTATTGAAAGAAAAATATTGGCTCAAAATTCTATCTAATATGATGCTTTTTGTGAAGGAATGGTGGAAAAAATCGAAAAGCTACAAACCAAGTGAAAGTGGTAAGATGATGATACTGATGATTATTTGAAAGATTCCAGTCAATTGTGCACTTCGCCATGATATAATCCATGGAGTGAAACATGGAGTTTGAGTCACCATCGTTGGAGTAATTTGTTTTCCTGGAATAGAAATAAAACGATTTATGAGTCATTGAATAGATCAAATGAAAGAGAAACAAAATTGTTCTCATCTTTTTATCGTAAAAAGAGGAGCTTAACAAGAGGAGAAACTTTTTTGAAACTTTCTTGCTTAACTTATTCAACTTCTCAGCATTTTGCTCATTTGTATATAGCTGAAGGGTCCTCTCTGGGCCATTCTATCTGAGTTGATGTGGCCAGAAAGAAATTAAGCAATTTAACAGAGTCCTTTGGGCACCGATAACTCGCTTTTCGGGTCATCCATGCATGTATTGGCCAGAGAGAGAGAGAGAGAGAGAGAGAGAGTCTCTCTCTCTCTCTCTCTCTCTCTCTCTCTCTCTCTCTCTTTATCTTATGAGGAATGGGTTGATCAAGGTTAAGATTGTTTGTGCCCGGAAGTGAAAACACTTTGTTCATCAATGTGAAATGAGAAGTAGAAAAATAATTTAAAGTTTTCCAAGTATTAATGTGTTCACATGATTGGATCCAATTTTTTTCCCATCATTTCAAGCATTGTCGGCATGCTTCCATGTGGAAAGCAATGGATGAGAGAAATGTTTTCACTTTGTAACTTTCACTAAAAAATTTCAAGCTTGGTAAGAAACTCAACAAGCTACCGATTGTTCAGATTCGTTAGGTTTCTGATCATTTTTGGCACTTTTTCTCACCATTCATCGGTCAAAGTCAGAGGCTAGACAAGATTTTTGTTCACTTTTGCTGTCATTTTGTGTAAGTCAATTGACTTATTGCATCTCCCAATCATGGCACCAAAGTTGATTTGCAAAATTTTTTAAGCTTTCGGTGAAACTTTTTTTGACAGCTTAAACTTTAAACAAATCAGCTGATTTAACTGATTATGAGCTCAACCACTGGATCAGATGAAGAAAAATTTTTCGTCAGATATAACTTCTGATTATATCAGCTCTGACCGAGCTGCTCATCATTCGAGTATGCAAAAACAAATTTTCTCTAGCTATGTTTGAAGCCATCTTATGCTTTTGAATGTAGGAATTTCTATTTTCGTTATTTCGGTAATTTTTCATAACTAATCAGGACCTAACATAGAGGAAAAGGATTGACTCTTCACAAGAAGAATAGCTAATAGTTGATAGGAATTCCATACTACTCTGTCTGAAATTCCCAAGAATGCCCAAGTCTGAAGCATCACACCAATCAAGTGAGTTGGACAAGAGAGTGAAATACTTGAGATACTGTGGCTTGATAATGAGAATTTTGAACTTGAATGTCGATAAACTGAAGTGGATGACAATGTTACCGGGGAATGGTGTTCAGAGAATGGAAACCAGATCATACTTTCATGTGGTGAATCAATTCGGGTTGATTGATGAACATTATACACATACACACGCATCACTTGGAGAGACAAAAGAAAGGCAAGAAATTGTCATCCATCGACAATCAAGTCTATCTCAGAAAGAGCAAAAGTATTTGAAAAATCATCGAAGTGAGCCTGACGATAGAGCAATTCAAAAATCATTGAGCTTTTCTGGATAGAGTGTATTGAGGAGAAACTTATTTTTTTTCGAGAAAATTTTTGGCATCACTTTGTCTAGATAAAGTTGCCTACTTGTTTTATCATATTGGGTGCTACCTTTATATGATAAATTCATATTGATCCATTTTCACTCGATATTTTTTCAAGTGAACTCTTCAATTCATTGATTCTTCCATGATTTTCCATCCGTAGAAAGAGATGAATCTTTGTTACCATTTCTATTTATTTGTTTTCTACTTTCTCATAGTGTAGTCAAATTTTTATGGCTCAATTTGTTGTTTGAGTAATGCACCATCTTATACGCTTCGATGAATGCATAGAGAGAGAGAGAGTTGGAATGGAATTATTATAACTTCTTTGCTATGTAGAATAATAGGTCTGTGCTAATGTGCAAAGAATTCAACCATTGTTAACGCTTAAGTGAATCCAGTGTATGGCGTAAAAGGATTCTCACATTGGCCTCAGCTCTAGCGTGACTAACTCATCTTTTATATTCATGTAAATAGATAAACCTAAGTCAAGTGATCAAAAGTTGTTCCATTTTGATCATCACTTTCAGATATTCTAGATATTTTTTTAACAAGTGAGAGAAATATTTTCACCTATTGGCTAAATTTCTATACCCTTAACACCTCAATAAGCAATTGCCATCAATTTTTTTGTCTCTTTCTCTTTACGAGGTTTTCAGTGCAAGATATTCGGCACATTCTGGTGCTTTTATGAACCTTTCAACCTTTTTCTTAGGTATAGAGAGAAGAGAGGAAAATTTAGGAAACAATCACCAAAGACGATAGCTGATAAAGTTCTATTTAGCCTTACTTTTTCTCTTTTTTTCTCTAGAACTTTTTTCACCAATTGAACTATCAACGCTTGAGTAGAGTTCTCAAAAATTAATGTACCTCGCAAGATGGAACCGAAATATAGCCTCAAAGGTGGCATATAACTTATCGAGAGGCTTCCACTCCGAAACCAGCATCGCTCCCATGCAAATTATTTTTGGGGAGCTGAAAAATTAGTGACTCGCTTATAGCTTTTTAATGAGCAGTTGGTGCTTTGAATCACCAGCCTATTCACACTCACAAGATCCTATTGAGAGGAAGAGAGAGAGAGAGAAAGAAAGCGAAAAGAAAGGAAAGAAACTATCGTTGTGTTCGTGAATCAGGCCAGAGGAAATGATGACCTGAAAAATTCTCGTGATTTCTGCTCTTGTCTTCACACAAAACCCTCATCATCAAGAGAGAGAGAGAGGGAGAGAGAGAGAGAGAGAGAGAGAGAGAGAGAGAGAGAGAAAGCGGGCGAAAATTGGAATGAAGAAAGTTGCAGATGAATGGTAGGTGATGATGATCACAGGAATGGGTGGCGATGGGTGAAGAACAAAAATGGTTTCACTGACCCGCTCAGTATGAGAGAGTTGATTATGCTTTTCCATAAAACAAATGGACTGAATTGTGGACAATAGATAATTGAATCAATTTAGGGATGAAAGTATTCATCTCAATGGTCCTTTTGTCGAGCTTTAAAATGTCAGTGAGAGTGTATCGAAATGGTCGTTTACAAATATTCATTCACAAATGTATAACAGAAAAGAAAGGTCCAATTTGAGAAAATGGACTGTTCAACATCAATAGAATTTTCGGGTGGATTAGGTCATAATGTAAAAACTGGACATCTACAGAGCCGTAATCGAGTGGATAGATAGATATGGTTGACTCTTCAGTTTCAGCAAGTGAACTCGGTACTTTTTATTTGAGAAGTTATTCATGATGTCATTCATAATGACGAAGGTGCCCTCATCAACATATCTAATTTTATATGTATCGAGAAATTTGTGCATATCCTTCTCAAAGCAGTACAAAAAAAGAATATCTCAGATATGTTCTCCTGAGAAAGTTTCTAGAAGAGAAAATATCGATTGAACGTTTGAAATGACAATTTTTCAGCTACTCAATGAAATATTTCGTCGAAAAAAAATAGAATTTTGATAACTCAAGTCTAAAAGCATTGCATTCAGATACGTTGGGAAATAATTGAGGTTTAATCAAAGTAAACCTAGATAATGAGATGGAAAGTTTATTCTCAAAGAATCTTACCTGAAAATTTGATATGCCGGTAAAGAAAAAGTCAACTGTTTTCATAATAAGATGAAACATCACCTAGATTCCATTTGGAAAAGTTCGATGGCACATTGATTGCTGGGAGCACAAACAATTGACAATCGGTCAGATATTAATACAAAAAAAGTTTTCAAGTTGACAAAAAAGTTCAGGAAGCAAAATTAGATGTCAACCAAAATGAACTCCTGCACAGTTTTGAAATTAAAGTTTGTCGGATCACCACAATTCATAAGATGCTGATTACACTGAACTACTTATATTATATTGGGCTCTAGCTAATACCATGTAAATGGAAACGATCACTTCGTTGGATGCTGAAAGTTTATCTTACTGAATTGGCTGACAATTGAGAGAACTTATCGAGATGATCTAGAGGCGGGAAGAGAGAGAGAGAGAGAGAGAGAGAAAGAGAGAGAGAGTCATGAGTGAGATGAGCAGGGCACGGGCATGAGGTGAGAGGAAAGTTGAAATGAAAGTGGGAGGGCTTTGGTGGGTAAAAAAAAGTAAGAACCGGATAAGAAGGAACAAGTGAGTTGAAATACATTGGAGTTATTATGGGAGAGAGAGGAGTATGAATCAATGCATCAGTTTGTTGGTCATAAAGATAATTTATTCATTGAAATCAAATTCATCGTGCTCAGATTCAGAGGAAATGCTGAACACAAGTTTCGAATCACATTGAATATCAATTTATATATATGTAGAAAATAATCAAAGGCGCTTCGTTGTCTTGTGTGTGTGCGTCATTTGGCAAAAAAATTGTGGACTTTATCTCACAAAAATCATTTGTAGTGGAATTGTTTGTATTTTAAACAGAAAACCCTAGGATTCAGAGTATGTGGATGAGTATCGAGAAGAAAAAATTGTCATGTTTACAGGATTTAGCTCTCACTTCTTCTCATTATCTAAGCCTCCATCACAAAACTGAGCTGGATCACAGTCGCTTTTTCGCAGAAAATAACATTCTCTCATTCTCACTTTAATTTTCTTAGGGACCACAAATTACAGTTGTCACGAGATCAATGGAGTAGATGCTGAGATTGGGCTCATAGCTCTCGAATGTTGATCTTTTTCAGTAACGACGATCCATTGGTTTGAAGTCCCGTCTACGCTCCCGCACGAGAGGGCGAGTATTTCGCCTGATGAAGGCATCTACCTTCCGATTATACTGAAAAGGAAGAAAAAAGCCCTGTTAATTCTCTAGCCCTCTATTCATAGGAGAAAAAATGAATCATTGGGAAAAAGCTAATAGATATTCCATAAGCCTATAAAAGTGGGAAAGTAATGGAAAACTGGTTGTAAAAAACAATGCTCCAGGTTAACAATCGAATAATCACCGAGGCTCTAATCGTGAAGGTGTAAGGGAACCTCTATGGTTTATCAGGCTGTGAGATGGAAAAAACCTAAAAATTCCTCTGATTTAGGATCCTATTACTATTAGCAATGCAACATCAATGGAGAATTGTACACTAATACTTATGCAGGATATTATTTTCTACATTGATGGAAAACTTATGACTGAGCGTTGATGATGAGTTAAAATAATCCAATTCGTAGAGTTAAATGAAATCAATACCTGAGAGAAGGATGATTCATACATTCCAGGTCTGAAGTAATCTGTTAAATCATCTCCCAGGAAATCACGTCTGGTTGGAATCCGCTCACGTGGTCGCTCATTGCGCCCTGCGAATAAAAATCAGGATCAGATTTGGAAAAACAATCGAAATCATTATATTTACTATAGAGATAATTCAGCCTAATGATACTTACAGTCCCGATATTCCCGTTTTGGTCGTCTTGGAGGCGGTGGACTAATATGACCAGATCGTTTTCGTCTTAACAGATGAAGAGGATAAAATGAGAGAATGATAGAGATAATTATGATTGCAAAAAGGGCTTACTTGAGATTAGAATGCAAAGGTTCCTTATTGTAACTAGAACTAGGAGAATATTGCGGCCTTGGTCGTCTTGTTTCGACTCTTTCAAGACGATATTCAGGTTGCCGTGAGTGAGAAGGTTTAGGTTTATTGATATTTTGCTTTTTCATTTTCTTCAAATAGGACATGAGATCAGTAGAATCATCAGCTGGAAACAATCTACACAATTCTTCACCAACTCTCGGCTCTATTTCCTGTGAAAGAGAGAAAAATCAAAAATTGACATCAGACCTTTGAGGAGAACATAACAAATAAGTGCATACTTGGCCATCCCGAGCAATTTTGACCGGCTTCCCTTCATTCAAAGGATTGAAGAGATGAAGTGTTTTTGAAAAAGGGAGTTCTTTACGACATATCCAATCAAGATCAAATACACCTCCAAGAGCTTTGGCACTAAGGCCAGGGGGTAGAATCCAATCAATTGGCTGAGCATTGTGACGTGATTCTGATGCGAGTCTAGCAAAACCTGTGAATGGAAAAACATGGGTGAATTTCGAGAAATCTTGTAAATGATTCAAATTGTGAAAATTTACCTTGAAAACGGCCACTTTCTTTGACGGAAAAAACGAGGATTACATTCCTAAACTCTTTGAAAGCTCTATTCAATTTATGCTCATTTTGAGGGGGCGTTGACCAGACACCTTTAGTCTTGGATAGCAGCACATTTTCTTGATTATTGCTTTTCATTACAAAGTAGACGGTGTCTCGGAAAAAGTACTTAAGCAGAGAGAAGTAGTCTCGCTTGCCATGAGTCTTACGCGAGCTAGCCTGCTTCTTGAGACGGCCTGGAAAAAAAAAGTTTCCCCAAAGATTAGAACTAATAGCCGTTTAAAGAGTAGACAATCGACAGTGAAGTTTATTTACGTTTTTTAGATTCTAATTTTGAACTCTTGGTTCTATGACGAGCTTCATCTCTAGGAGATTTAGAACGTTGTGGCTTTTTTGATTGCTGAGGAGCTTTAGAAAGGGAGAAAGAGGTGAGAAAATCAAGTCAGCAATGTGTAAGGTATTATAAGATACTAGTGCACTTACGAGATTTTGATCGAACAGAGGATGGCTTGGATTCGCATGAAGATGAAACAGACTGAGCACTGCTATGTTCCATACAAGAACATGTATCATCATCTGAACTGTCGCCTGACTCATGATTGCCACTAGTTTGCTCTATCTTTTGATCATTAGAGTTAGATTCTTTCAGAGATGGAGATCTTGACTTAGACTTGGAGAGTTCTCTTTGTTGACTCTTTGAATTCTGATTGGAGAGCAAGAAGAGATTAGAGCTCAATTGACACAATTCTATGATAAGAATCATTAAACATCACGATACTTAGAGCAAGACATTTAGAAACAGTTTCGCATCTCAATCATATTGAAGTGTACACAATAAATGCTGGAGGTAATGGCATGATTATGATACATCACATATCTTGAGGGGACTCAAAACTTTTCAAATTCACACATATGATCGAGAATTCATATAATGTTTGCTCTCAATGCCTACTTCATAATGTATGAAATATCAGAGACACATAAACTGGAAAACTGAAGCTCTGTTAAATTCTCTGAACTTGTGACTGCGAAAATTTTGAAAGACACAGTGACTAATCGAGTTCATAGCTTACCTGTTCATTAGTTTTTTGACTGCCATTTGAAGTATTACTTTTCTCTTTCAGGATATCTTTTTTATCTGGGAAAAATTTGAACATTATAGGATTGGAAAACATCCGGGAAAAAAATGAAACTAACCATCTTCATCTGAATCACTTTCTGATGGCTTGAATTTAGAATTTCGAGAATCTTTTGTTCGCTTATCATTCCTATTTCGTGATAAATCATTGAGATGCGTTTCTTTATCATTCTTATTGACTTTTTCGTCTCTGGTTTCTTTCTTCTAAGAAT
This sequence comes from Brevipalpus yothersi, assembly GCA_003956705.1. NCBI lineage: Eukaryota > Metazoa > Arthropoda > Arachnida > Trombidiformes > Tenuipalpidae > Brevipalpus > Brevipalpus yothersi. The sequence continues at coordinate 157,751 of QZCP01000842.1, forward strand.
ATGGCGAAGAGAGAGAAAGGAAATGATTGTTGATCGAAGAAACGATTATCGCGAGAAAAACTTTTGCGCTCACCTCAGAGCTGAGCTTGGATGAACTTTTACTAGTCTCCTCGATCTTCTTACTAGATGGTGAACATTCCCGATTGGTCTTCACTGTGGATAGAACTGAATGTTCCGAGTTATCCAGGGGTTCGTCTGAACAAGGACAGTAACAACAAACAACAGGTAAACAGTGAGAAGAAAATAGAGAAACAAAAAGATGTGGGAGGAAAAGGAGTGTGAATCATGATTCAGATTGTTGAAACAATGAGTAAGGACATAGTCAAGATCGAGAAGGGCCACATTGGAATGAGAAATGAAGGACAATCATGAAGAATGGCAACAATGATCGCCGCATGATATCCTAATTCAGTGTATATATGATCGGATGCTTTCGGGAGAACACACAAATGAAATGAACTAGATTTTGGTGAGATACTTACTGAGATCCTTATTTCCGCTTTTCTTTTCACTGCAATTGAATTCCGAGGCAAAATCATCATCTTCTGGGGCGCCTAGTAACTCATCAAGAACATTTCTTTCTTCACTGCATCCTAAGGCGATACAAATCAGGAGGAAATTAGTTTCACTGGAAATGATTAGGGCTGGAGAGAATGATGATTGAAAGGTAACAAGAATCAATGAATCACACAGAAGAGAGGAAGATATGAGTTCATGGATGAATCAGAAAACAACTTGTGATGACAACGAATTTTCATCCTCCATAGTCCAATTTATAGGGTTTTTTTTCAAAGCAAGATGTTGAAAGATGTTAGATGCTTGAATATTTACATGTATTTATCCATTAATAATGATTTTTTAATTGCATTGATGGATTATGCATTTGAGAGCAACACACACAATAAGAGAAAAATACGAAGCACTTTCATGATAATTGGGATTCAAAGTATACACAAGTGATTGTAGTCAATTTTTGAGATCAGCAGAGTGTGAAAAGTGTCCACATAAATATGATGAGCGGTCACAAATTAGATAAGTAAAAGAGAAGAGACAACATTTAACAAAAAAAAAGTAACGCCGAGAGGGTTTAAAAATCGAATGATGAAAAAAGAGAGAGAGAATGCTGAGGTAGAGATCCACAAACATGACTGTCCATAAAAAGGCTTAGACAAATGACGAAAGATGAATGAGGAAAAAAATTCTGAATGAATATCGTCAAGACAAAAATTCGACGAAAATACTGATTGAAAAAAAAGTAGTCAACCCGAATATGAGCTTACTTTCAATTTTCTAAGTAATTCTAGAAGAATAAATCCTCTTCTTGTTTAACATATGCATAATTTTACTTCTTTGAGCTACTAATCATCAATTTGTAAATTGAAACGTGAAAAAGGGAATCGATTGAATGAGAAGTTTGGAAAAAAAGAACACTAGTGAAGAAATGAGAAAGAGAGCGAGAGAGAGAGAGAAAAAAACGATAGAAAATAATCGTAATAATTGGAAACTAAGACCAAATCAGAACTTTCTTATTCTTCTCAGCTGAGGCGAGAACATGTCCCTGTGGGCTCCATGAAGCTGAACATATTGAGGTTGTGTGATGATTTTTCAAATTTTTCATCACCGCAGCAGTATTGACGTTCCAAATGAACACAGATCCATTACTAGAACCAGCAACAACATAATCATTGTCCGGACTGAAAGAGGCACGAGATATATCAGATCCTACTTTAAATCCGTCAGCACAGAAAGTCTTAAAAACTTGATTCATACGGAAATCCAACATTTGCAGTGTGTCATCACGCACACAAGCAAGTAAATAGTAGCCATTTGGTGATATGTCTAATGATGTTAAGCGACCCTGGAGAATAGTTTCCTGTGCACTAGAATCCGCACGAATATCCCAGAATCGTATTCGTTTATCAAAATGGGCACTTATTATATCTTGACCTTTACGACAGACTAGATCATAACAGGTGGATCCAGGATAGAGTGTTTTTGTGCATAAACATTTCTCAATGTCCCATATTCTAACAGTCCTATCCTGACTACCTGTAACTGCTTTATTTGGAATGCCTAAAAATTTAGCTGTCCACACTTTGTCCGCGTGACCGGACAAAGTTCGACGCAATTTGCCATCACTTATTGACCATAAGCGAGTGGCAAAATCGTATGAAGATGCTAGCAAACAATCGCCTTCAGTATCAATAGATGTTATACCACCATTGCAACCGATTAGGGTATCTTTTAAATGTAATGTTGAACTTGATAGCTGCCACAGCTTAACTTTACGATCACTTCCACCAGTTGCTAATAGTTCACCTTTAAAACGACCTGAATCACTTAGAGACCATTTTAATGCATAAACATCACCATCGTGAGCGTCTGCATGTGCCAACATTCTCTCGGGAATAATAGCTACCGCATAAATTGGACCTGAACTATCTTCAGTGCCAAGTTTATCATCTGATCCGAGAGTATCATTTATGTCTGCTGCCATTATGGCCGCTTCCAGATCTTTTCTCTGTTTTTCTCGCAAAATTTTCTCTTCTCTCTCATTAATCTCATTCATACGCTCAGCATCGGCTGATTTGAATGCCTTCAGCTGATTAAGCAATAATTCGGCTTCATTAGATTTAGTTACATATTTTTGGCTAATATTTTCATACAATAATCTCAAAGCCTGATGTTCATCTCGCTCAAACTGTAGCTGCTGCTTTGTTTCAGCAATTGTTCGCTCCAATTTGGCTAACTCTGTGCGAGCAACACTCAAATCGCCTTGTGCTTCCTGCAATTTGGCATACAGTTCACCTTTCTCTTTCTCTTTAGTATCTAATTGTTGTTTGAGATCTTCAATGATCAATGTTTGATCATTTTTACCCTCCAAAAGACGAGAAAGTTCTTCTTGCAGTCGACACAACTTGCTCAGCTGATTTGATGATTGATCACTTGCTAAGCTATCAGATGAGCCGCCATGGGTTGCAGCATATTTACCATAGCCACCAGTAAGCTCACCGGCAGATGATAGTGGATACAGAGCAATACTTTCAAACAATTTACCACAAAAATTGATCAAGTCATCAAAAGGCTTCTGTTCACGACAAGTCCGGGCATTCAATTGTTCAATCAAAGAGCATCTCCACTTACTAGTAAGCTCCGTAGTCATGGTCGATTGCTTCGAATTATTTTTGCTGTTATTGTCACTGATGACGGATTGTTGATCTTTACTCTTTTCCACTTGTTCGTTGATTGGAGCAGCAGAACTCATTGCTTTTTTGCTATTGGCGAGGAAATAGAAAAAAATGATTCAAGGGAAAAACACAGATGACAACAACGAAGACGCTGGTGATGATGATGATGGTGATAACGAAGAGTGTGAAAGAGAAAGATGATGAATCAAAGTTCTAGCAGCACCAACAAGTGTAGATATTAACCCAACACACACAGATCAATTCTCTAGCCTCAATTAACACACTGCACAATCAAAACTGATCCACACCATCATCAACTTGATCATTTTATATTCTCATGATGTGATCAGTTGTTGTTGATATGAAAAGATTTTCGCTTCATCAATATTACTCACACCAAGATGACACTACTTTCGATATACACTACAGTGACTTCTAGTGTTAAAAAGTTTGATCTTTTGTTTTCACTTCAAACATTCAAACACATTGTAAAAGTTGCGCCATTGCAATCATGTTAACAAGTTTTGATTTTCTTGATTCTCGTTAATTCTCGGAAATGGAAAAGATTAGTCACTTTGTCATTGGTATACTGAGTATATAAGGTTTAACCTTTTTTGTATAGTCTACTCATTCCTCTCATTGATTATCATCAACATCATCATCATCAGAGATTTTGAAGGTGGCAAAGTGTGTAAAAGTGGAACAATTTTCTGATTGGACTTATCGGACTCCAGACATCGACACACATTGCCAGTACGCCATGTTGTGAGAAAATTGTATCTTCACTTGGTCATACACTTACATTTTTTTTCCTTCGAGTTTCATTAAAACATTATCTCTTCATCATTCATTGATCACTCTTTTTTCCTCTTTCATGTAAGTATACTGTGTGTGCAATGTGGGAGAGATTCTATTCTTGTGATGAAATGTTGCGAGTGTTGATGGAAACTAATTTACTCTTGATTCTCTTTGTTTGCTTTCATCGGCAACATCGTTATGATCGGCATGGTTTACTTCCTCATTCTGGTGGACAGTTTTGTTGTTGTTGTTCATCTCTCAATTTTGGCCATCAACATTGTCATCGTTCATGAGCTCTGAGGGCTGATCACATTTGCCGGATAATCATCATTGTTGTTGGTAATCATTTTAAAAATTGTAAATTAACATCAACATTCAATGGTCACAACGTTGAGGGCTTGAGTGGAGGTAGAGGTACTAAAGACAGAGAGATCCATATTTTCCTGTTTGTGTATATATATTTCAATCATTCATCATTGGTCGGGTTGAAGAGAGCAAAAAATTTACTTAAAAGAAAATGGATGCCAAATTAATGGATGTGAAAATGATCATCAAAGCTCTTGTCATTACAGCTCAAAATGGAATGGACATAACCACGTTGGATAATGAATATTATGAGCAAGAAGGAACTCATATTCCATTCCAGCAGTTTGGTTTTTCGAATTTGAATGAGTTTCTCACCTCCATCAATGATTCTGTTCGATTTGATTTCAATAAGGCCAACCAAAGAGTGCTGTTCCCGATTCTTGATGCTAGCACCGCTCACATCAGAAAATTTGTTGAAGAGCAGAGGCCTCAAGCTATTAAGCGGCGACCACCTCCCGTTCAAACTGACTATGGAAAGAGGAGCCGTAATGTTACTAATGTTACTAATTATGGACCTCTAACCAATAGCTCAAATAGGATGATAGATCCTTTTCCGATACGAAAAAATACATCCCCTCCAGCATCCCTTCCACCCCCAGCTCAGCCTTTTAGTGAGGATTTTCTCGATTCCAGAGGCATTCCGAGTCCAGGAGATCAATCTTATGAGGTAATAATGATCTCATTTTAAATTTGCTTTTATAAAATTTATATTTCCTCTTTTAGGAAGTTCTCAGGCGCACTCGAGAACGATTGAGAAGACCCAGTCCCAGTAGATCATCCCCAGGTTCCAGAAGCCCAGATTCAGCCAGACACAGATCCCCTGATAGGCGTTCTCCCAGTCCATACCGTCGTCCCAGGAGTCCCAGTCCTCGTTCTCGTAGCCGTCGAAGTCCAAGCCGAAGCCCACCGAGGAATCGTTTTCGTCCAAGTCCAAGTCGCAGCCCTTCACCACGACGTTCCCGAAGACGTTCCAGTCCAGATGTTGACAAGTCACGCCGTTCAAGCCGTAGACGTAGAAGCCGATCTCGTGATAGATCTCAAGAGCGTCGCCGACGAAGATCATCCAGAGAGCGTCGTAGTTCTCGTGAATCCAAGGAACCAAAGAAAGTGATGGTTTCCTGTGAAGTTCAAACAGACTTGGATTTCCCATCGCCAGAGCCACCAAAAGAAAAAGCCAAGCCTGATAATTTTTTGAGTTCGATTGCTACGAACCAGACATTTTTCGACGTCTCACAGGACCAAAATGTTTCCTCTTCCATGGATGCTTCGTCAGCTGATACTGCCAATTATAATAATGAGCCAATGGATATGGATCTCGGAGATGATTGGTCTAGTGCTCCAGCAGTCAACACTGGATCTAACCAGAATATAGATTGGTCAGATGCAATCCAACCCTTACCTGATAAAATCGAAACGATCCATACCCGAGATCCACGTATGAAGCACCATTTGCCATCAGTTGATAAGCCAGTTGACCCTAGATTGTCTAGGAGAAATCCAATTGCACCAGAGCCCCAAGTTTCAAACTTTACTCAGCCAGCACCAGTGGACGATTGGGGTGAGCCTATCAGCTTCGACCCTGCCCCTGTTCCATCTACTTCCAACTCAAGTGGGCCAGGTCAACAATCTTTCAACTTTCAGACATCGAATGATTGGGGAAGCTCAAGCTGGAATGATCCTCCGCAGCAACCAGTGATCAATATGGTGTCTGAGGAACAAAGCTCAGTTGACACGAGAGCTTTGTTTAAAAACTATCACAGTGATCCGTGGTCAGTTTTTGACTATTATTTTTGTATATATGGTGATGACTGGTTCAAAACAGGATCGCTGATGCCACCAGATTTCGAACCAATTTGTGAAGAAGATCCTCTCGTTCCTCATCCAAATTGCCATGAAGAAACTTATTATCCAGGAAAATATTTTAATTATAATACTGGTCGATATGATGATATAATCATGATACCACTCACCTTTTGTGACTTCCTACATAGTCACTATTTTAATGAAAGTGCACCTCGGCCTCCACCCGTCGTCACACAGCCAAAGCCCACAGTCACTCAACCTGTCAAAAAATTGAGTTTGGCAGACTATATGTCTAGGTCTAGACAGTCCAACAATGGTCCACCGATCATCAGCCAGACCCCAACTCCAGCAGCCGAAGATAGCTTGAAGCGTGATCCTCGTATGCGAAGAATGCTGGGAAAATGAATCTCTTCGGTTCTCAATTGGGCTTCATCTTCTCTGATTGGTATCCTCTGGATGTACGAGCTTGAGGTCTTGTCACCTCTATTTTTTTCCAAAAATTAATAGAAGCATTTTTCACACATCTTGATAATCAATATTTTAACATTTATTTCTACATTCCAGAATCCTCATTTGTTGAGCAAAAAATGGTGAGATGGTTTTGCTTTGAGTTGTGTTCCATTGCATTTCATGTTTTTTCTCGGTCTGGGAACAAATCTCTCGATTGAGAACGAGAAACACTTTCTCATCAATGTCTGATTTTCTCCTGTCAGACCACAACCTATCCCAGGCTCTGGGAATTCCCGAAATTATGTACCGAAATTCACTTTTTTTGGGAGTCGTCAACTCTCACTTGTCTCAGTGCGTTTTTGACCTCCTAGCCTAACCTGATCACAACCTAACCTAATTGTGTAAGACCCTGAACGATTCAGGTGAACACATTGTGGTACTCATGGAGTTCCGCGAACCGATTTCAAGTTAAGCCATCTCTCCTCTGTTTTGCTCTCATACTTATGAGAGGGTTTTGATTTCCTGCTCCTGATTGCTGGGTTTGAACACGGAGGAGCCTTATTACTCGTGTGGTTGTGCTCAGCCGTGAGGCGAACCTTCCAGTGATCAGGAGGGGGATGAAGGGAATATCTAGATTCTCTTGCCAACATTGATGATGCCTTGTGGGTGGTTGTCCTCACTCTCATGCAACCACGCCTAGGTGTGTTCTGCACTGTGATCTACCTGTGCCTTGCAAACTTGCGTGGGCTCTCGAATCAAACTCCCTCTTTGAACTCAAAATTCTTCTGACATTAGGACCCTGCTTGATCTTAGAAACCTTGAAATTCGGAGTCTTTCAGCTTGCAAATTGCAAAGCCTGTGGAATTCACCCAGACAAACATGTTTTTGGAAGCTCTCGAAAAAGGTCTGTTCCGCTATATCGAGTTTGACAGATTCACAAGGTTTTCGGCCTCAGATTAGGGAGTGTATGATATTTATTTTAAACTAAAGATAGGTATGAGATATCTCTCGACATGTTCATGAATCAGTTCAAAGTCTTACTGCAGATAGATGTTCCGGAGTTCTATGATGACTGAAAACCTTGTGTGTTTGAGGACCTCTTGAACAACCTTCGAAATTTTTCTAAGCTCTGACACGAAGTTGTGTTAGATCTGTTTGAAAATGAGTTCCAGGAGAGTTCTATGAATTGTCAGAGCAAGAGTTCAGAACAAGTCAAGAAATAGATCGTAACCTTCGAGCCGGGGATTGTTGGCGAGTGTTTGGCTGACCTTCACTTGGTTAGAGAAGAAAATTTTCTCATCTCTATTTCTCTCTATCTCCCTACATCTCTCTCTCTCTTTCTCTCGATGGATAAGTGCTCAAAGTTTTGGTTGAGAATGATACATCTCCTCACAAACTTTAAATAACAGAACGATCCTCATCGTCCATTTTGGTAGACTCGGTGAGAGGCGCTGTTGATGCTGAACCTTGTGATTTGAGGACCTCTTGAGAGAATTCTCTCAAGGTCTAACCCAATAATGTTTGAGATTTGTTGGCCATTTGTTCTAAGTGAGTTTGATGACTACATATAGGTCTCAAAACAGGAACAGATGGCCATCTTTTCTGAGGGAAATGCCCACTCTCGGATTTCCACGGGATAGGATGGAGATGGGGGAAGCCCAAGTCTCAGAAAGTGTGAGTCATACAGAGTTCTTATCTACATCTCTAGAGGTGTACCACTTCCCATAGGCGATTGTCTTAGGAGGGAAATCCAGGAAAAAATTAGATTTTTAGATTCTTCATCCTAATACTTGAAGTAGACCCTTTCTCCCAAGCAGCTCCTTACATGAGATAAGGCTGTTCCAAAGTACCGACTCTTACCTAGCACCTTGTAACCTCATGTCACTAACCTGAGATCTAGATCATTGGGAAGTTCTCTTCAGATACTTTAAGAATATATCAATTTTTCTCCTACAGAGCGGTGCAACATGTTTTTATTTAGAGATAATCAATTTTCTGGCTAGCACTGGATTAGATTAGTTGTTTCGCGGGTAACCCATCAACTACACAAAGTATCGTCGAAATCTTTACACTAATGTAGAGAATGTTGCTGAATACACAAGATATGATAACTCATGATGATATTCCAACTCAAATAGAAGATTGAGAGATGATCATTCCAGTTTATTGCCCTAACCTAACCTAACTTAGCCTAACCTAACCTAACCTAACATAACATAACATAACCATCAACGACTTTCAAACCCTCCCAAATGGTCCAGTAGACAATGTTGACTAGCTTAAATGGCTAGAATGATAGCTCTTCAATGGTAATGTCGTTAGACAAATTGTATTGCATTTCACTATGGCAATGATGCATATCCACCCCTTGGAAACAGTAACATTGCATCAAGGCTAATGCTTACGTGAACCACATATCAATCAACATAAGATCATTAGTGGCTAGCTTTTACAATGTTATTAATAGCCTCGAGAAATCCCAAAATTTTCCTTAAGAAAATCATGAGAAACCCCCATGGAAGCTTCTTAATAAGTATATAAAGGGAGCAACTTCCATGATCAGATCACTTGGAAATTTGCACTCTACCTGATAAGTTGAGTCTCTGCCACAGGCTCACCAGCGATGGCTAGCTTACGAGAAGCCAAGTCCTTATCTGTCTCTTTTTTCCCCTTACTTGAGAGTCATTGCTAGGCACTAGGCTCTCTATATCAGAACACTTCATAACTTTGTTCTACTTACACTGCTATTACATTCCACGATTATTTCCCACCAATTATTTTTATTATAATACTTCCAGTCAGGCCCTAGACACTTCTCATTATTCTAGAACTCTCTCTTACAGCACGATAGAACCACGTTAGAACCTTTCCGATAGATCATCATTAGGCTGAGAATAGACCAGTAGAATATGTCAACTCGTGGGTTAGGATGATAATCAATTAGGGTTCCCCAATAAGGTGTGGATATTATGTGGATATTATGCTGATATTATGTGGATATTATGTGGATATTATGTGGATATTATGTGGATATTATGTGGATATTATGTGGATATTATGTGGATATTATGTGGATATTCCACTCACTATATTATCCACTGTCAAGACCTTCACGACAACTGGACTAGACTCATATAGTCTTGATCTTGGTGTCGGGAGGAGTCACTAGTCTTTCAGGGCCTAAGATCTATCTTCGGTCAGATAGAATTCGTTAGACTGAAGATAGTATATCGAAGCTTAAAGAAACCACCACATACCACCACAATTCCCCCACATTCCCCCACAGAGTGGATTGACATTTTCTGATGCTTACCAAATTGGTGAGGACTTATTATGACACAAATATTAACGAGACATGATAGCTGATTTATTCTTTCTCTCTTTTATCATCCTCGTGTCTCGTTACAGTGACCTAGTGGTCACCACTCTTCGCTGGACCGTTTGATACTCAATCGAACTGATTCTATTCTGATGCTATGTACTCTGATTTTCTGTTACTCTGGAATGTTTTCTTAGTGTCCATGTTCTTTTCTGTAAGAGAAATTCGATCTCACGATGGTAGCAGGAACTTTTGTGGGAAAAGGCTCGGACTAAGGTATCAATGTACAACGAAATATTTGGGGAGCTTTCGTTCAGCTGTTTGTGGTTGATAAATGCTGTGACAAACAATCTCATCTTGAATTATTTGATAAGGTCTTCCCAAGGGTAGAAAAATTATGTCAACATCCAGTTGGGTTCACGAAATATGGACCAGATGGCCAAATTAGTGTTACCGGAGAAACTGATCTTTTAGGAATAAGACAATTTTGCACCTCCCAATAAGCAAACGGTTGATATATTCTAAAATTACTAATTAAGATCTTTATAATAAGTTAGGTTTTATTTTGGCGGCATGAGGCTCTGAGGTGCTAGCCGAAATTGGCACTTTGGAACGCAATCATCTCATGGAAGGAGTTATCTGGAAAAAACTTTCAAGACATATTTAATCAGTCTCCATGAGAGGAATCCAAAAATATGACTTTCGCCCGAATTTGAATCCATGAGCAGATTGCCTATGGGAAGAAGAATACCTCCTTTGTCAAGAATTGCTTCTACTACCAGGGAGCATTGATAACTGATGGAGGAATAAGGAAAAAGTCAGAAGCAAAAAACGAAGAAAGAGATGGATGGATGGAGGGATGAAAGTGGAATTGTAAGAATATTTGAATTGAATTCTTGTATCTATCTTGGATTTCTTTGATGAGCTTTAATCGGTAGTTTTACCATCTCTGTACTTGATGGTCATCAAGGGTTGATGGAAGAATTTTGATAATTTTAAGTGCTACTAACCTTAACTGTTTCAAGAAGATGATTCTGATCGCCAATGATTTGGTGCACACTTGCGTTTGATTGGATAAACGGGATATTCTATACTATTTTCATGGGTATATTTTTAGCCGATAAACAATTCACTAAGGTGATCCGAATTCAACTGATAGCCTCAAAATCTCTCCTCCTCAAAGATAACTGGAAAAGATTAATCTAAAATAATTTATTTTCAGACATAAGCAGACTGATTACGATAGCATTAAATTCAATGCAAGATAAAGAATCCAATCATAATTTCGGATCACGATAATCATGATTTCTGAATGAACACACACAACTAATAAAGCAGCTCTTTTGTAAAAGCTGTAGATACATTCTGATGATGAGCGTAAAACTACTTGAAACTATATTTTTGATTCCAATTATCTGCACTAAATGGAGAACTAGAAAAATTTTTACAAGAGTATATCTGATGAACGCCATCGGAATTTCCTCTGAAGTTTTGGCTCATTTTTCCATTGCAATTAATTGCGAAAACTTTGATCTCAAAATTTGATTATAAAACTGGAATTAACAGATCCATTTTTTCTTAACAGATATCACAAGTCGAGGAATATTTGACGAAGATCATGATGAATTGGTTATCGTTCGTGATATCGAAATGTTCTCATTATGTGAACATCATCTGATTCCATTCATCGGAAAGGTGAGGCAAATTTTGAATAACATTCACCCATTTGATAGTGAGAAAGAAAAGAAAAAAAGAAAAAAGAAGGATCATTCCAGCTTGGAATGCATCAAATCAGATCGATTAACCATGCAAATTGAGTACAGGTTAAAGCGGAAAAACGAAGAGAAAAAGAAAAATAGTGTTATTAGGTTGTCTCATAAGTTCGTTCGTTTGATATGTTAGAGATAACTTCAGGCAGTTTCTTTATCAGGATCAGATATATTCCTCTTTCTTAAGTATACATTTGTGAAGACAAGCGTGACGAACATGTCGAATGCGCTAGAATAGAACTCAATGATCGATGAAGTCGATGAATTTTGCAGCAAAAAAGTTCGATATTACGGCATCGAGTTCTTTTTTTTCATGATATTTTTTTCCCTTTGAAAAATCTTTGAGATTTTCTTATAAGAAAAAGTCTGAGGGAGTAAGATCTGGAGAATAAGGTGGGTGAGGTAGTAAAGATCATCCATGTTCTTTAATTTTTCCGACCGTCGAACTCGCGGTGTGAGGTCTTGCGTTATCATGCAGCAGGATGATACCTTTGGAGAGTTTTCCTCTCCTTTTCGACCTAATTTCAGATCGTAATCGGTCCAAAAGGCTGCAATAGTATTCTGAGTTGACAGTCTGATTGGGTGGCAAGATATTAATCATCAGAATACCCTTTGAATCCCAAAAAACAGTGGCCATTATCTTGCGCTTATCGGCTGGGAGTTTTAGGATCTCAGGTTTTATGGCCCGCACGATGTAAAGTTTCAATTTATTTTCTGATAATTACATGATCCATTATATACTTTTTTTTCGAATATTAGCAAAGAAATGACCTGATTATGCATCATGGTTAGTCTCAATTGAATTTCAATCTGCACCCATCCAGGGTGTTGCATACCAAAAATTTTTGTCCTAGGAATTTTCTATCATACTGAACGAACGAACTTATGAGACACCCTAATACAAGTTTTATCACTCCTTCAAATTTTTAAGGCAATGATGTGGTCAAGCTAACCTATGAGGAAAAAAAATCTGGTCAAATTCACATGCTAATATCTCTTCGATGATAGTGTATATTTGAATTGAAAAAATCTCTATGAAAGCTCTTAGCGCTCAGATTGTCGGTCAGTATTCAAACTATTTCTATCGACTTTGATGATTTTTGAACAAAAATTCTTGAAGGACTCCACAAAAAAATCGTTGCCAAACTTTTTTGGCATTTTTTTCATTTCTTCTTGACCAAGTCTTCACTCTCGACTTTGTATTCATTAACATCAATTATAGCAATGAGATGAGATCAAAAAATTCCAATTGAAGCTATCTCAAGAATTTTTACGACTCTCATATTACTCTATGCACATGGGACTGAGCAGGGTTTCCGTAGGTTTAGCATGGTGAATTATAGCTGAATCACTTTTCACTCTGATGGAACTCAATTTTTGGGTGATTGGATTCGAGTTTCCTTTCAAAACTTATACCTGACACAGAACATCTTGGGTAGTTAGCCTATATCAGTTTTTGAATTCCTAAGTTCATTCAATATTTCATAATTACAAAATATTTCAATGTACCACGACTTTTTTGATAGCAAATGGCACAGGATTCATTTCAGTTACTTTACTTAGTTAGCTCTATCTTGTAGAAAAATGATTGTATCCTCTCCAAATTTTTTTCACATTATTCAATCACCATGATCTAGTATCTCACCAAGTTTCATAAAATTTGATCAATCTTTAGCAAAGATACTGACCTCGGAACTTGACCGAATTTTTTTCCCCACATGTTAGGGCCATCAAATCAAATCAAATCGAGGGAGACAAACGATGGGCTAATTTGTTCACAATTTATCTTTTCTTCTCTCTTCCATACCCAGGTTTCGATCGGATATCTCCCAAGACGCAATATTCTTGGCCTCAGTAAACTTGCTCGAGAAGTTGAAATGTTTTCACGTTGATTGCAGGGAATGTATTATGACCACAGTCGTCGAAACTCACACACACATGATTGCATATTCCCAGATGTATATTGAACTTTTGACTGAGAAAAGAATCTATGCTAATCAGCCGAACACCAAACATCTCAATTCTGTGCACACAATCAATTTTGATCGCCTTTTCCACACTTTTAATCCATACACTCTTATGAATATGTAGTTCAAGAGCGGCTATCCTAACAAATAGCCGTGGCCATCAATCCTACTGGAGTCGGAATGGTTATCCAAGCTAGATCAGTATAGAAGTTTGTTGTCAGTCGAGGCTTCCAAGAGAGAAAGAGAGAGAGAGAGAGTTCGAATCGCCAATGACTGCAAAAGCAAGCGAACACACACATGATTTACGCATCACTTTCTCTTTTTTTTCTCAATTTATTCACCTCCCATCAAGCCAATGTGATGATGACATTTTTAATAAGTTTAGGGCAGAACGCCTGGAATGAGTAGCACTTTTGTCATTCCAATCGAAATTCGATGATGACGGGAGGCTCGAATGAGCAGTGGAACAAGAGAGAATTTTAAATAATTTCTTCAAACTTTTGAGCTTTGGATACCTCCTAGAAACAATGCCTGAAGAGGAAAATATAAGTAAATATATAAAAATGTAAAAATTGACTCGAGGGTGAAACTGAAATTGCAAACAAGGAGTGGCTAGTGAATTTCCCTTTGCCAAGTTCAGAGTTCCCGAACGTAGAAGCGTTCTATTTTTTCTGTTTCTCAGTCTGAAGTTTGAATTTTGAGGAAATTATGATATAACTGTTCACGATGTTGGCAGAACCTCTTTACTAATTTTTGCGATGGCTTGATCTGGACCAAGTTCTTTCCAATCTTCTTTTGATAACCAGGCTTGATCAGCATCCTTAGCTACTGTAGCGAAAAGTGATCCACCGATGAATACCAAGTCTTTTCGACCTGGTTGAGCCTCCACTTTGATTTTGAATTTCTTTAATGAATGTAAAACAAAACCCTCATTATCATCATTAGCAAGAAATAGAAAAAAGAACTTACAGAGAAATTTGAGGTATCCCATCGGAGAACGTTAGCCAAATACAATTGCTTGATTTCTCGTTCTAATCGAGATGGAAGACCAGGATACATTGTAGAGCCTCCGCTTAGCACTATGTGTTTGTAAAGCTCGCTTCTTAAGTCAATAGGAGCAGCATTAATGGTGCTGAAAACTAATTCGGCTATTCCTTGACTCTCAACGTTCACCAAATGAGGTTGGAATAATGCCTCAGGAGCCTGGAAACGCTCTCCAGCGATTGTTATAACTCTTCCATCTGGGAGCTGAAGAAAATGCGATTAAATCAATCATAGGCAATCGAATTGAGGCAATTGAACACTTACCGAGAAATGACTCGTTAGGCACGTAGTTTCATTGGCTAATTTTTGTTCCTTCTCAATATCATAAGCAATATAACAATACTGTTCTTTAAGTAGTCTGACAGTCTCAAAGTCAGCGGTGTGATTAAAAGCATATCCTCTCAAAAGAAGAAGCTGTGTAAACAAACAGAGGGAAAAGATAAAAGAAACACCATGTTAAGCACCAGTAAAACAAGGATGATGGCCAAAAAAGGATGTTTTACCTTATTTAAGTAATTTGTTATATTTCTCCCCGCAATATCTAATCGTCTGGTGAGGTGTGGCAAAGCAAATCCTTGATAAACCGGACAAATATGAGTGACACCATCTCCACTATCAAGTACAACACCAGTATGAAGACCTAAACGGAAGAGAGAGAGAGAGAAAAAATTTCACTCTTATCAGTATGAATTATTGGCAAAAGGATGTGCAATACTAGAAATGAATTCCTTACCAGCGGCGTAGAGAGTCAATACAGCTTGAACAGCAATGTATGCAGAATGGAATCCATAATTTTCAAACATAACTTCAAACATTTTTTTACGATTATTCGATGGATTAAGAGGTGGCTCAGTGAGAAGAATACGACAATTTGGTGGATCAATTTTCATTCTCTCATAAAATGTATGATCCCATACATGACACATATCAGACCAATTGCGAACGATACCATTTTCCATCGGATAAGAAACCTCCAGTAATGATCTCAATTTACTTGCTTCCGCACCGACCATCAAATCTTGTACCTCAATATCATCCACACGCTGGTGGGCACGAATGATGGGTCGTCCAACCATCGATGGAAACACATGTGATGGAAAATTATTGCCAGCAAAACCACACTTAATGAATCCAGTTCCATTGTCACACACAACTACTTGCCTACCATGACTATCGGTCACAGCGGCACGTAAATCACCTGTATCCATCCTTACCCTACGTTACACACACACATACACAATAACATTCAACACAATTCCAAATAGTAATCACACAAACAATCGATACCTCTCTCTCTTGCTCTTTCTCTTCTCTCCTCCTAATCACTTGAACAACTTAATTAAATTAAATTTAGATGATGATTATGATTTAAAGAAACCGGATGAGAGATGAAAACCGTTTTTCAAACATTACACTTCTTATTATGCTTGGCAAACTGTGTATACATTCCATACTTTACACACCCCTTTAAGCAACTTTTGTATCTCCTCTCCTCAGATGTCACTACGATATCATGAGCCGGCTTTTTCATGGAAAAAAAGTTTTTCCAAGAATGCTGAAAAGTTTCAACATGAATTACGAAATTCCTGATTCATGATTCAACTTATTCAACTTACAGAATTGATAAAATTTCAATCACGAATACCAAAGTGTGAGTGAAAGGATTTTTTGCTTATCTGTATTGGTCTAATATCGCTTGCATTTGATCACTGCAAATTGATTCTTGGAGAAGAATTCTCTCTCTTTTTTCTTGTTCATTTTATTTCCCATTGCGCGTACATGTAAGAGAGTCGATGATTTAAATCGCATCATTTTGTTGGGATTGGAATCAGTGATACTGTGTGTGGGAACGAAATTCTTGATCAATTGAGCTGATCAATCATGTATGAAGAGTTGTTGTTGTTATTATTATGGAATCATTTGAATTTGAATAGATGGATGATAATGATTTGGTCTCTGTCCTCGAGCCATGGGCGTGCTGGTTAGGTTAACTCAGGGCTATCTTCTTGGGACGTTTTTCGTCGGTTAATACTGAGTGAGGAAATGTGTATACTCAACGGCCAAAATGTTCAAGTAGTTGTATGATAAGGAGAGAAGGAGGACCATCGATGAGTTAAGATGAATTGAGTAATTACTTACTTCATTGATTTTTTTTACTAACAAGAAAGAGAGTCTCGAATGTTCGCTGACTTGATGTGAATCGATGAAATCCTATTCCGTTCACCAACCGGAAACACTATTCTCGATTGGCGCCTATTTGGACGCCTCAAGCAAAAGGGTTAAACCATGGGCAAAGTTTCCAGTTGCTCTATAGGGGTGATCTTTTCCTCTTCCAAATGTTCATGTAATATATACGAAAAAAAAGTGTGCTCCTTTGTGACAAATCTTCAATTCAAGCGATGATGAACTAGTTACAAAACTCTCTTTCTCAATGGTAATAAAGCATGAAAACTCATAACCCGTCATTTAGGATTATTGTAATTGTGTTTGGAAGAGAGAGAGAAAGTTTCCAGGAGAGAAATCTTTTTTCTTTCTCTTCCACTTCTCTCAAGTCGTTTCAACCGATTTAAAATGATTGTAACTTGCTTGAGGGGGTAGAAAAAATTTTTTTCAACACATCCTGCTCCTGTTTTCCTTTTACTTCTCTATGGCCCTCTTTTCCTATGTAAATAGGTTTGCAGTTTTGTAAATGCATATGTGTTACCTTATTGGGGCCGTTTTTTTCAAGAGAGAGAGAGAGAGAGAGAGAGAGAGAGAGAGAGAGAGAGAGCCTCTTCCCGTTCCACTGAATATGTCTCCGAGAATATTAGAAGCACGCCATGTGCATGGCGAAACGGAAGTGGCCTGTAATACAGAGCAAAACTTTTTCTCTCCTCAGGCCTTTTTTATTAAC
Organism: Brevipalpus yothersi; assembly: GCA_003956705.1. Classification (NCBI taxonomy): domain Eukaryota; kingdom Metazoa; phylum Arthropoda; class Arachnida; order Trombidiformes; family Tenuipalpidae; genus Brevipalpus; species Brevipalpus yothersi. The sequence continues at coordinate 175,348 of QZCP01000842.1, forward strand.
TTCCATTACGCGTTAGTTGATCTCTTTTCCCTTCTTCAAGGAAAAGATTAACGATCAAAGCGTAAAAATTACCAGAGGTTACTGATGATAGCATCACTTCCATGAAGAAGATCCACATGTACATGTGAGAAGATCAAATCTTTGAGTTCATGAAATTTGACATTTGACATGGAATATAGAGGATCATAAATCATCATCGTTTCCCATAGTGAAGAAGATCGTTCAGCTGATCGAATCATGAATGAACCAACTTTTCGTCACCTTCTTCGCTTCCTCTTATGATCAATTGATTGATTGTGATAAACTAGATCAAGTGGATCCATTTGTAGTTCCACGCACAAACAGTGATACTCACTGAATCTTCATCGGAAGTTCTACACGTTATTCAATTTGGATCCCACGATTTGCGTACTGTGATGATTCGTAATTTATTCAAGGAAGCGACTGTTTTAGCCTAGAAAAGACCATGAAGTGAACTATTTTTATGTCCGCTTGACTCACATTGGTAATGGTGGAGCATTTTTTTTCCACAGATTTCTTGACGTTTGATTCACATCTCAAAGTCCTCTCAAAAGAGAGAGAAAAAGAGAGAGAGAGAAAGCAAAAAACGTTCTCGATTTCAAGTGACACATAGTTCCCGAAGCGTGGGAGAAAACTTTTTTCAGTCTGTCGTCCTTTTCCTGTACACTTTGCATACTCAGTCCATCTCGATTTTGACTTGTATTCTCGCGCCCACATCCACAGCATCCAAATTGCTATGTCCAATGATGGTCATCTGTTCTTTTACTTGCTGGAGCTTATGCACCACTTCAAACATGGTCAACACACTCTGTGTGACCAGTGTGTGTTTGATGTCAAAGGTCATCCTCTTGAATCTTGTACAGGCTGAAGGGTTTCAGAGTGGATCTGGGCTTTGAGTTTGTTTTTGAACTAATTAATATTCACAAAAATTTTTCAAAAATTTCGGGAACACACTTCTCAAGTAAAAGTTTGGACAAACTTTTCACTCTACACTCAGCAACCACCGCTATATCTGATTGTATCAGTTCTGAAGATGGAATAGGTGTAACCACCTACTCAATCAGAATGTAGAAAGTGAAGAGGCAAATAATTCAATTAGTGGGCTGATTGAGAAGGCGATCGTATTTAGGTTTTCTCTCTCTCTCTCTCTCTCTCTCTCTCTCTCTTCCTTCTCTCTTTCTTTCGCTATCTTTCTCTTACAAGTTTTCTATTCGTTCATGTCACAGGCCAACTTTTCGCTTAAGTAGAGCGATTTTAAATTTTTTATCGGCTAAAAATTATCGGTCCCAAATCCTTAGATGGCAGCATCAAGTTTCCGGATGACCCGAGGCACTCCTATTCCAAATTTTTAGATAACTTTTGAAATTATCTCCTGATCCTGAACAAATTCGATGGAGAGAGAGAAAAGGAAAGGCGTGCTTATTCTAGAACACTTCTTTTGTCATTTATCCGTTCAAATTACATCTATACAAGCCTCAATCAGTTGAATTCAATTTTTCCAATATAATGAAATGATACTATCGATAAAAGTGTCCAAAAAATGCTTTTTCACAGTCATATGTTCGATTTATCGAACAGGCTGCAAAAATAATCGTTCTTAAGTATATTTCAAAATGTTGACAGTCAACAGATGAATAACCATCCTCTCTTTCTCTCTTTCTAATATGGGAAGTTCATCATTTCCAATGTGTATGATGATGTAAAATATCTCCATCTTTTCACTCCTACGCGTAAAAAATAATAACTTTTTCTATTTTGCGGTCCGTATGGATGAAATATTGAGTCTCTCTCTCCATGTAAGCCAAATTCGGTCCACCAAAGTATCGTTCTGCCAGTCGATGGGCGCTAACGTAGAGAGAAGGAGAGAGAGGAAGAAAGAATGTTTTCCCACCGATGTCTGGGCGTATGATAAAGGGGATCTTTAAAGAGGGAGATAAAAAGTGAAGAAATGAAGATTGAGTATGAAGAGAACTAATCTTACAGATTTTTAGGAAAGATGGAGAGCGAGACCAACCTCATTGGTTCCTCATTTTCGAACCATTGAGTTTGGAAAGTTTTCTCTCTCTCTCTCTCTCTCTCTCTCTCTCTCTCTCTCTCTCTCTTGATAAACTTTA
>QZCP01000842.1:182482-188131 GCA_003956705.1 Brevipalpus yothersi
TGACAAGTGCCTGCGAACAGTATCTAGATGGCTGTCTTTATTGCCCTCCAAATTGTTTATTATTATTATGCCACTCCAAATACTGCCGCCATGGTCACTCACCACTATAGTGTCCATCCATGAGAGAAAAAAGTGTGTGTGTATTATTATTATGTAGTAAATAAGTGAGATAGAGAGAGAGAGAGAAAGAAGAGCAACGTTTAGATCACTTTGGCCATTGGTGGTCTCGTTTTGCCCGGAAGGTTTTGCCCAAAAAGTGATGTTGAACTGATTTATTTTCAATGGCTACTCGATTGCAACAAGCTTGTTTTTGGAAATGTTGAAAATTGTTGCTCCAACTTGTTGATTGTGTGTGTGTGTGCTATATGTTATTGAGCTCCAAGCTTTTTCTTCTTCCTCTTATGCCGACAAATTCCGGAGCCTTCTGGACGATTATGAATATTGAATGCGCTATGTTTTGGCGGGAAAAAATGATTATCATCTCTCTCTCGCTCTAGCTCTCGAAGATAGGTCAAGTATAAGAATTTTTTTCGGCCTCACTCTTTTTTGTGCCTTTTATATGCACATTCTTGGTGATGAATTTTCAAGCAAAAGGATCCCAAACCGGGATAGGCTCAAACAGGGCCACATTCCATCCTCTATTCAAATCTGGACTCTCATAGAAGAGCCACCAGCTTGGCTCATTTTCGAGGTTCTCTCTCTCCTCTAGCTTGATAGATTGCGAATAGTATAGCCTCAGGCCACTTTAGCTAATCCTTTGACCGCTTCAGGTTAACTTTTCTTATCATGGGACTCCTCTTCAAAGTTCCCGGCTATTACTGCTGTAAATGATCAAAAATTTGAAATCTCTTCTTCTTCTTCTCTAAATTCAAAATGCATGCACTTGACTGGACACACATGTATACAGTCCAAAATACGGCTTCAAGGCGAATGAAATTGTGCAAAAATCAACGAATTTTTCATACTTTTCTTGCCTTTTTTTCGTTGACCGGGACCTGTTCACTCACAGTATGGGACCTTTTCATTGGGGTGATGAGTGGGTCCTGTCGACAAAATTGGAGAGAGATTTCTCTCTCTCTCTCTCCCTTCCTTCTGGATCTTCATCCCATGAACAGACAAAAAAGCTTGTGCCAATGTGCCCGAAGAAACGATTTGTGTCTTGGAATAAAAAAAGTGCCTGATAAAATATACTTTGATACTAACTATTGGATAAAATCGGACTAGATAATGATCATAATCGTCCTCATCAAAAAAAACTCTTTTTTCACATTCATTCCACTCACTGCCATTACAACTAGTGCTACTGGCTTTTCAGGCTTGTCGACATCTTCTCACTCATCATCGATCCTTGGCCATATCTCGGTGGTCATCTTGGGCAATTTAATTCCATTCTAGCTAATTCTCAGGGCTTTGAGAATTTCTCCGCTTTTGATACCTCTTCTACTCTTCCTCTATCTTTCCACCAATGAAATATTTATACACATGTATACTGGGCTATCAAAATCTATTCACCAGACTGAATCCTCGAATGATGCTATCAAGACACCCAAAACGATGAGCTGACCTGGGACTTGATTACAATGACATCGGCTGTATATTGGATGAAACTACTTGATGATGCCGGTGATGGTGGCATGATGGAATTGAAAATTGTTTCAATTATCTGGTGAACATTTTATCGCGATGTGTTATCCTTATCCTTTTGCCCAAGAAGTGGAAAATTTATTCCCTGTCCGATAAATTCCTATTATTGGTGCTATTGAATTTCTTTCTCTCTTCCTTCACTTCTCTCTTTTCTCTGCCAGAAAAGTGCCAAAAAAGTGTACATGGAGAAATGAATTGATCCTCATGAGGCTAGAAGAAAAATTCCAATCAAAGTATGATCATTTTCAGTTGAATTCATCTATACAGCTCGATAAATCAACCCTCATCTAACCTCCAGTCTTATACAACATCCTCTCCTCTTCACTCCACTTTTCATTCCTTCACTTGTGCATCTTTGGCATCGAGTGGCCAAATCAGTTATTCTTGATCTGATATCTCAGATCATATCCTGGCTCATCTCAAATACTTCTTCTTCTTATTTCGCTTCTGAACTGTTGGACCTACAGAGTTGTGAGAGTAAAATCTTATCCTAATGAAAGCGACATGTATATATCAGAACGCTGAGGAGGAGGAATCCATCTCCTTCATGTTGACTGAATCCTCTTCATGGCATTGAACTTCTTTTCAGCCTAAATCACATCAAAATTAAGAAATCAATCCAGTAAGCGTTTAAAATTGATGTCCACTTAAGTCAACTGATACATAGGTCATAAATTCCTTTTTTGGTTCCCCACAATCGCAATACTTACAAAGCTAATCTCTACAAGATCTGTTGAAATTTCTGATAATTCTGGCAAATAATCTCTCCGAATTGTTGAGCCAGAGAGAGAGAGAGAGAGAGAGAGAGAGAGAGAGAGAGAGAGAGAGAGAGAGAAAGAGAGAGAAAGAGAGAGATGTGCTTAGAATTTGAGCTAAATAAAAATCTTGCGATTTTTCGAATTCTCGAATTCTAAAATCCTCTAAGCCTATCTTTTGGCACGTTCTGCCCTATGGAAGAAATCAATGTCTTTCCAGATATAGAACATTTGAAGTGGATGTGTGATATTGTAGCTTGGGAAAATGGACATCATGTCGAAGGTAATCTAGGTGTAAAACAAATTCGATGATAGAGAGTAACTATTTCAGCTATGAGTCTGAGAATTATGAAATTCTCATCCATCTTGCTGGCAGTTAATCGGCATCCAATTGTCATGATCAATGGTAATGATCGGCTGATTCAGCCACTCACGATCGGCAATAGGATAAAATAAGAGAGGATGGAGAGAGGACAAGAAGAATGGTTGTTCAGCTCGCACGGGATCGCATTAAGATGAACGATTATTATTATTATGAGCAGCTAACTTAACAAGATGATGATATTCGTTAGATGGTTTGAAACTCACGATTCTTACTTCAGTGAAATGATCTCTCTTAAAGAATGAGAAAGAAAGGAAGAATCTTAGTTCCCAAGCTCTTCCCTGACCATTTCACCAAGAGAGAATTCAAATTGAATCCAATCGTTTGCTGAATTCTTTTGAATCTTCTTCATCATGCTTTTCTTATTTCACTTCACTCCATGTATGTGTGTGAGCAATCTTAATCTTTTCTCTCTCTCTCTCTCTCTCTCTCTCTCTCTCTCTCTCTCTCTCTCTCTCTCTCTCTCTCTCTTATAAATCCGATGAAATGAAGGGAGCAAGAAATTGAAATTCCAACTCGCTGTTCAGACATTCTGGTCTACTTGTGCACGGAAAGAGAGAGAGAAGGAAATTTTCATCCAGCATCCGGCATCATGTAACATGTGCTCATTTGAGAAACCAGCTTGATATATGTTATTCAAATCCTCTCTCTCCTCAGGCCTTCGTTAAGGAGTCTGCATGATGTGTTCTGGATGCTCTCGGGCTACCTGGATAACTTATATGTGAATATATTGCCTCGATCCCAGGATGAGGATGAGAATCTGATGCGCGTGCTGAGCAAAAAGGAAAAAGGATCCCTTTTTACTGGATATGAATTGAAGATTTTGTATAAGTGCGTAATTAGTAAAAGGTAATCAAGAGATCTTTAGAAGCTGAAACTGCCCGAAATCAGCATAATAAATGGGGTATGACTTGTTTAAGTGTTGAATCGAGATGAAGAGAACTCAAGACATACATGTATATACGAATAATACAATGGGTATTCTGCTTCAAGATGACATTTAATTCACACCTTCCTAGTGACGAGCAATTAGAGTTAAAAATTCTTCTCTAGTTTTTGGATTATCGCGAAATTCGCCCAACATTGCGCTTGTAATCGTTTTGCTGTTCAATTTTTGGACTCCTCGCATGACCATGCACATGTGACTGTGAATAAATTGAGAGAAAAAAGAGAAAGTAATGTGTGAATCATGTGTGTGTTCACTTGCTTTTGCAGTCATTGGCCATTCAAATCTCTTTCTCTCTTAAAAGCCTCAACTGACCACAAACTTATAGGGAAAAAGAGACAGAATTCATGGGACCTGTCTGAGGCCTAATTGAACTTTCACCCTCTCAGGGCCTCAAGTGACCAGGGGGAAAAAGAGGCGAATAAGGCCAATGTACAGAGAAGAAAAAAGCTTGCATCGATGAACTTCGAACACCAGGAAGAGAGAGATTGTTTCAAGTTCTAATCAATATTTGTTCCCACCAAGAAACAGCAACAACAATAACAACATTTGGCCAGCAAAAAGTTTACATACGTACTAAGTTTTAGTTAGCCAAGTAAAAATATTCTCTCTCTCTCTCTCTCTCTCTCTCTCTCTCTCTCTCTCTCTCTCTCTCTCTCTCTCTCTCTATTCTATACTTACGTAGCTTCGATAACCACTCCGACTCCAGTAGGATTGATGGCATCCGTTATGGCCACAGCTATTTGTTTGGTTAGCCGCTCTTGAACTACATATTCATAAGAGTGTATGGATTAAGATTAAGAGTGTGGAAAAGGAGATCAAATTGAGATGTTTGCCTGTTCGGCTGATTAGCCTAAATTTTTTTTCTCAGTCAAAAGTTCACTAGACATCTGGAAACATTGAGTCGTATGTGTTTTGTGAGTTTCGATGACTGTGGTCATAATACATACCCTGCAATCGACGTGAAAACATTTCAACTACTCGAGCAAGTTTACTGAGGCCAAGAATCTTGCGTCTTGGAAGATATCCGATCGAAACCTGGACATAGAAGGGAGAAGAAAAGATAAATCGTAAACAAATTAACCCATCGTTTGTCTCCCTCTTTTGCATGTCAAGTGCAGAGAGATGGAAGATTAGTTGATGTTAATCATGCAGTTCAACTGGCTTGTGGAATAATAAATGAGAAAGATAGAGAATGAAAAATGTTCCCCTAGTTAATCTACTGAATTGTGCATACATTAGTCTGCTTCCATGCTTCCTTACATCTGCTGCTGAGAAAATTTTTTTCTCTGCCTAAAAGAACATTGAATAAGAAAAGAATTTCTTCTCTCTCTCCTGTTCATCGATCCTAATAATAGTAGAATTCAACATCCATGAGTGGATGGATTATCAGATGAACCTGATTAATGTGAACGGATCATTGATGGTGGTCAATCGAGTGGAAGAGAGAGAGAGAGGAAGGAAATGATATCTGATCGAGTATATACAAAGATTGAAAGTTAACTGATGAAATGAAATTCAAGGAGAGAATTCCATCTGAGTTGAGCTTTTCTCTAGCTTTTCATCCTGAAAATTCTTGACCTGATCATGTGAAAAAAATCATCCATCCTGCAGAATCTTTATTCCCGAGAATAAATCACCGTAAGTTAGCGAATACTAGCTCATAGCTAGCTTTTCATTCTTCAATTTGATTCATCGGCGGATTATCACAGCTTAGTAAGAAACAAAATATGCATATGAGATCACAGTTGAGCGTATAGATTGGGCAAAAAAGGGTGAAAAAAGATCAAAACAAAATCTGAATGCTACGATAGATTTATGCCATCTCTTGTATCGTGGGTAGATGTATATACGAGGTGTATTCCTAATTCTTTAATCTCTCTCTCTCTCTCTCTCTCTCTCTCTCTCTCTCTCTCTCTCTC